>JAKCVP010000415.1:0-107070 GCA_023512835.1 Taxillus chinensis | reverse complement strand
TTTGTCAAAGAGTGTCGCTTTGAAACGCCGATAATGGTCACTGGAGAGCGGCATGCTGCTGGCCCAGTATTCCGTAGAGCTAGTGGTTCGGACTTTGAGTTCTGACGAGCGGCATCGAGTTCGGTTGAATCAGGCTGCGCTGCGTCGCTCCTGTAGACGATTCGAGATTGGCCTGCGAGCTGCTCTTCCGGTGCGTTTCCTGGCCAGGTTCGACGGGGGCTGCTCTTTGTGGCGGGAAAGTCCAGAGTTGTCGTGGTAATACCAGCCATCCCTGTCTATGTTACCGTTGGTGACCAGTAGAATGGACGGCGCTGGCCAAGGACGGCTCAGCGAACCTGTAGGAGCTGCTTCACTGACTCCCAACGCGTGTCTCCATTCGGACCGCAACGGCTCTCCTACGCTGTCTCGCAAAGCATAGTCACATGGGCAGCAACAGTGCGATGGATATCAAAGCGACACATTCTAGCACTTGCAGCCTCGGTAGGCCAATGATCCTCTAAGCTGGCACTGTCCATGCCTGTCGGCTCCTGGCTGTCCGGACATGATGCCACACGCACAGCCCCCCCAGATTGCGGCGTGCATCGCAAGGGACCGCGTATGCCCATGAGTTCAGAGTACATCTCGATGTATAGTGCAGGTGAAGCGAGTTGTATACTGAGCACGAGCTGTTCGCCGGGGCTATGTTCTGGATTCAGGGTCAAGAAACCAGGCACGGCATGGCATCTATGTTTGCTATCATAGCCAGTACAGCCGCGGTCGTGTCAGAGGGATGGTCATAATGACTGCCCCATGATGTGACGAGACAGCGGCAGATGGACACAGAATGTCTGAGAGTGATGTCAGCTGTGTACGGCAAAAGTGACCGTGACAGAGCGCGGGCACAATACTAGGAGTCCTTGCTAGTGGCCAATGCCAAGATGGCAGACAAAAGCGCCGAATCCTGGCAAATCAGCTGTAAGAGGTACAGTGTGGCTCAGCATCCCAGAAGATCAAGCGAGAAGACAGTGCAGTGCTGGAGGGGCCCTAGCTGCATCGATAATTCCCAGGCGAGCATATCAGGCCAGCGCAGCGGACGCAATGTCCTCGAGATTCTCCGATTGGCAACGCGACCGCCGAGCAGTCTGCAAGCGCACGAGTCATTGCCGAGCATTCCAGGATGTAGTTCCAAGTACGAAGTACGAAGTCTAATCGGATGGTCACAATGTGCAGGTCTCTTTGAAGGATGAGTCGCCACGACCGTGGATCCTGGCCTTGCTTCGAGGCATGATTCTGCTCGTCAGCGATTTAGGGCGTTGACAGATGGTTCAAGCAGATCAAGTCCATGGATTGAGGTATGGATTGCTTCGTCTGAAAGCACTTGTGTCAGTCAAAGGCAACGACGGAAAGTCCAAGAGTGGGTCTGGAGGGTGCTAGGTATCAGCGGAAGGAACGGCCGACGGGAAGCTTCAGGCCGCGCGGGCGGGAGTGATTCTCGATGAGGCAATTGCCCAAGGTTCCCACCGACCTCGTATGCCTTTTTAACGGCATTGACGTCCAGTGACATGGCATACCCGATTATAAGGAGTCTCACTCTGATCAGGTCAAGTGGCACTGTGGAGACTGCAGGGCGGGATATGGTATCGATCTATGTCCATTTGATTATGAGCTTAGTGCTACAGTAGCCGTCTATGCGCCATGGCCTGCAGCCGTGAGTTTTCTGTTCATCTTGCCATTCGTATCATCGTAACACGTTTGTGCCGTCATAAGCCTCGCACAGTGCAGATGCGTGCACGCTTTTAAGAATCCTTTGCGTTATTCTTGGCACTCGCCTCTGCGGTGAGCTTCAATGCGAGAGGTGCATCTTCTTTTGGCATGTACAGTTCGACAAACTACCGAAAATAAGTTAGTCCTGCAGAGGCTACACAAGGGGCTACCGTTGACGTACCTGTAAGACATCGGCAGACGCAAATTGCTTATCGGCCAGTAGATTTCGGACGTCTTCCCTGGTTTTGATTTGATAGGTCCTATACTGGCCCTCTTGGGCGCCAAAGGCTGCGACCAGATCCTTGTACTATTTGCTCCTGATTAGCGAAACAAGTCTGCTTGGAGCTTGCAAAACACCTACTTTCCAATCGCCGACATCATTGTACGTCTCTTCCATGCCGTGAATGAAACGCTCAATTGTGTAGCCTTGGTTGCAAATGACAAACAGGATCGGCTTCAGCTTCTGACGAATCATGGTGCTGATTTCTTGCGCCGTGAGCTGGAACGAACCGTCGCCCGTGAATAGGATAGTACGTCGACCATCGAGCTCATTTGCAGCAAGGGCAGCTCCCTGCGTGGCGCCTGTCGCGTAGCCGATCGACCCCCATAAGACCTGCGAGATGCCGGTTGTGTGTTTCTGGAACTTGACCTCCCAGATGCCATAGCCACTCGTACCCGTCTCGGTGAGAATGACATCATTTTCTTGCACCCAGCTGCTCAAATTCGGCCAGAACCACTGATGGTCTATGACTTGACCTTGTGATTCTCCCGGGCTGGCCGGCTTGGTCTTGGGCACTGCAGGTTGGCCTTGGGGTAGCTTCGCAGTAAGCTTCGTAAGCACGCCGTTCATGCGCAGACCACTGTATTCTGAATACTTGACCTTGACAAAGTTGCTGTGAAAATCGATGCTTGCGAGCTGGCTGGTCCGATAGGTGAAGCCCGCAGTGTTGAAGTCGGACTTGACGGCACCAATAGAAATGATCAGATCGCTGTTGTTGACTACGTCTTGGACATCCTGGTGCGACCCGTTGCCGGCGTAGACTCCGCCGTAGTTTGGCAGTGTCTCGTCGACGGCGCCCTTGCCCATGGGCGCAACAAAGGTTGGGAAGCCACTCTTTTTGATTAGAGCTTCCGTCTCTTCCAGAGCACGATGGCGGATGGCGCATGCGTCAACCAAGATGACGGGGCTCTTTGCCTTGCCGACGTGGTTCAGGATGGCATCGACACAGTAGTCTTCCTGCTCCTGGTCGTTTGGGGGGAAGTCGAGAGGGATGGGTGACTTTAGACGAGCGCCTTCAATCTGCTTGTGGACCATGTCGGTGGGCAGAGTGACGTAGACGGGACGGGACTGGAGCCAGCACTCGCGCAGAGCATGGTCGATCAGGTCTGCGGCGGTGAAGGGGTCGACGAGATTGGCTACATGGACGGACAAATGGGTAGACATCTGCCTGAAAACAGTAAAGTCGCCGTTCCCGAGGGTGTGGTGGAGCAGCATGCCATTCTTCTGCGACAGGGTGCTTGGCGTGCCCACAATGTGGACGACGGGGACGAACTCGGAGTAGCTGCCAGCGATGCCATTGAGGGCAGACAGCTCGCCGACTCCAAAGGTGGTGATGAGGGCGGAGATACCCTTGACGCGAGCATAGCCGTCGGCGGCATAGGCGGCGTTGAGTTCGTTGACGTTGCCAACCCAGTTCAAGCCGTTCTTGGGGAGATAGTCGAGGGCGACGAGATCTTGAAACAGTCAGTTCGTGATGGAGAGGAGTGAATGGAGGGAGTGGTAGGGCTGAAACCAGACGTACTGTAGTCGCCGGGGACTCCATGGACGGATCTGACGCCAAGCTGGTGCAGACGGGTGTAGAGATAGTCGACGAGGTGGATTGGGTGTTTGAGCGAGGCGGACGGGATGTCTGTGGCCATGGCAGCGGGTGGTGGAGCGATGCAGAGGATGAATGGGCGGACGAGTTCCAATGATGATGATGGTGATGATGATGAAGCCCCAGGGTCTCTGCAGGAATGCGGTCGCTGGCAGCATGACGTGGGCCTCTCCCTGGCCCTCCGAGCAGCCCGAGAGCCAGCAGTGGGGAGGGATGCGCTGCACTCTCCTACCTGTTCCCTCCCACCCAGGCCTGACTGGTCTCGCCGTCGCCGCCGATTATTCGCTGCACGCCCGAACCCACACTATCTCGTCGGCGTCTTTCCCTCAGCCTGTCAGTAGGGTCCTCACTGCTCACCACACCGGCTAGACCACCCATGCCCGTATCCCCAGACTCGGCATCTCGCTGCCCTTGCCTGACGGAAACGCAGAAGAAGGGCCCAAAAGCAACAGACACACACACACACACGCACGCAGACGTTGAGCGCGGTGACGACAATGGATGCGGCAGAGCGTTGCTAGTCGTCTCTAACGCCCTTCGTATCCCCCAGCATTGATTGGGGCTGCTTTTTGCACCTCAGACGCCCACCGCACCTTTATTCAGCCAAGCGGCTACAGTATACTGTACCTGCGCAGCCCGCGTGCACCTGCGCTCTTCTCCTCTGCCTCTGCCTGCCCACACTACCTAGCCATCCTCCCATTCCTCTCCATGCCTGCCTCACACTGCCACCTCGCATCACCCAGCTGAAGCTGCACATCTCAAAGTCCTGTCGCCTGCCCATCCGCGCCTGCTTGCCCGTCCGCCGCCGACACCTGCGAGCCCCAATCCTCCTCGCTTTGCCCTACCAGCCACTGCACCACCGCCAATCGCCCGACCCTGCTGCCACTCCACCCGACCGAGCCTCTGCGCTCGCCTTTCGCTCTCTGTACAAGTCTACGCTCTTCGCTTCCCGCGCCCCGTCGCACCCTGCGCACCGCATCGCGCCGTCCTTGCCGCTGTTCGACTCGCATTCGTATGCCCGAGGGCTATCTTCACAAGCTCCAAACTACTCGCCGACGCGCTCATCAGCCTAATCGCTTCGGCTCGTCTACTCCTCACTTTGGCCTCGTCTCATCTCACAGCTCGCCCACACCCCGCCATAGCTAGGAGAAATATGCGATAGGAAAATCATGTATCAGCCCGGCCAGCGACATCCCTCGGCCGCTCAACAGTACATACCACCTCCTCCCCCTCCAATCACACCGAATCCTGTAACAAGCCATGGCGGCATCCCAATCCCCCCGCCGCCTCCACGCGCACCCGCATCAATGAATCAGATCATTGTGCCGCCTCCACCGCCTCCGGGCAATCCCTCGTGGCAGAACGCATGGCCGAGACAAAACAGCTTCCCCGTGCAATCCCAGCAGCCTCCCCCTCCCACCACTTATAATCCGGGCGCTTACTCGGGATACGGCTCTCTGGATACCCCCGTCGATAATCCAGACGCTCCTCTGACTTCCGCAACCTACTATCCTTCTGCTGGCTCATTTGGCCCCGGTGTCGGCATTCCACCTTTGGACCCTGTGCAGCCTCCATCCCGCCCGCAACTCGAATCATATTACAGCTTTGAAGAGTCGGATCTCTCAAAGAAAAGACAGCGTGAGAGACAGGTTTCAGACCATCACTCCCAGAAGCCCCGCGAAGGAGTCACAACCAATGCCCTGCAGGCCATCAGCTCGGGTGGGACCCTACGATATCAGCCTTCTGCGTCATTCGGCAAGCAAGGTCGTCGAGGACTGCAGATAGTAAATACCGCAGAGACCTCGCCAAAAGACCCTGCCGGACAATGGACTCTCGAAGCCGTCCTGGCCTGGCTATCCACCAATGACTTCTCGGACGAATGGCTAAAGACCTTTCAGGTGGTCGACGTGCATGGGGCTTCCTTTCTTGATATTGGACTCGGCCATGGACGCCGTGGTAACCTAAGTCTGTTGCACTCTCGCATCTTCCCGGAGCTTGCCCGTCAGAGCAGCCAGAGCTCAGCTGGTTGGGATCAGTACAAGGCTCTCCAGGAGAGCAAACGCCTCCGCAAGCTCATCCGGGAGATTGTAGACGATGACTCGAATGCCTCGTTCACGGCATGGGACAAAAGCCGCTCCCAGCTCCCGGACGTCGACGAACATACCACCAGAGGACGACCCGACGAGCAGATAGTCAACCCCAGCGCCAACGCAAGAAGCGGCAGTAGCCCTTCCCTGCAACCGTCATCTACCACGACAGCCACCTCCAACCCGACACCGATTAGTGACCAGCCACGGATACATTCAAAGTCGAAACTGAAACCTAGCCAGCCGCACGGTCCCTTGGCAGAGCAGCTTGACTCACATGGTGTAAACGCTGCTGACTCTAGTGGAGCTAGCCAAGCGCAGAGTCCCAATGATGTGAGAGATACATCGATGGCCATGGCCATGCACCACTATGACCACGGAAAGGTCTCTCGGGATCACAGCCCGCAGATCAGTCCCGCCATCAACCAGGCAAAGCTTCCCTCTGTAGAGATCTCCAACACGCCACCCATTGCAGGTGCCCGCTTTTATGGCCCCTCCCGCATGAGGAGCAATTCCGAGCTCGATAGTCCACGGCGTGGTGGAACCATTTCCGGCCGTCATGCAAATGACGGCGCCCGCACAATGGCCGAGAGTGGGCGTCAGATGAGCGATCAAGCACCCTCGAGCGCAACAAAGGACTCACGCGGCTTTTTTGATCGCCTGGGCATCAGAAGAAAAAAGGACGATTCACACAACTCTCAGGATGACTCGCACTCTCCCTCAAGCCCAGTCAATCACCGTGCAGTGTTCGGCAGATCTCATGCAAATGGAAGCGACACCTCGCTGGACCAGTTTGGTAGCACAATGCCCATTTCTGACTCTGCAAAAGCCAGGAAGATTTTGGGTCTGCCCACACTGCCACCACCCGCTCCCAAGGAGCGCAAATTCGTCATGGTAACACCGGACTCTTGGAATTATCGTCTGCTAGACGTATCTAGCGTCGACTCTGTTGAGACCTTTATCAGATTGGTCTGTCATGAGCTTGGAGCACCCTCGCAGAATGTCAGTGTTTTTACCACCATTCCGGGACAGATGCAGCACGACGAACCCATCCTAGATACCTCGCTCAAGAAGCTGCTAGACACTGCTGACCCGGCTGCGTCGCTCCGGTTTTTCGTGCGCTACGCCAATGGCACTCCCATGTCCTCTTCTGCCCTGAGCTCAGCTCTTTCCTCCACAATGGCGCCACTCTATGATGATTCCATCTACTCAAAGGGCACCCGGGATGACAGATCATCCACACATTCCTCTGAGCAGCAGAGACGGCACGATCGAAGAAAATCCACAATTGAGATCGCCTCTGAAGAGTATCAAGCTGAAGTGGGTCGCAAACGCCAAAAGTATCTGCAGGAAAGGCAACAGAAACTTAAGAACACTGGAGAGAGGGGCACCGCTCAGGTGTTTGACTTTGACGCACCTCGAACAAACACTGGCGACGATTCTAGCGCACGCCTGCGCCCTGTTCGTCGCGCTCCTTCACGCCCCACAGACCACTCCAACACACTGATCAAGGCAAACTCCCTAAAGAAGGGCGGCTCGTTGCATAGCCAGGCCAGCCGCAGATCCAACGAATCCGACAGCTCTTCAATACGCTCACGCAGAGGTCCCATGGGCGGATCACCGGCGGCACATCAAAGCGCACTAAGCGCCATCGTGAACGCTTCGCAGGCTGCAGCGACGCCGGCTCTTCCAAGTCGGGACATTGATGTCACCGAGGCTTCGCCCGACGACTCGACACGGTCAGCGCACAGCGCATTGGCCTTGTCCAGGCTGAACGGCTTTGGAGGCGAGACTAGAGGAAGTCCCGCTGGATCGCCGCGCAGTCCAGGCGAACAGACTATGAGCAAGGGTAACGTGCCTTTCACGATACCAGACTACGATTCAGCAAGTCAAAGAAGTGCACCTCAATCCGTGCCCAGGCCACGGATGCATGACCGGACTCCATCCCATAACGTGATCGACAGGCTGAGAGAAGCTGAAAGGCCAGTCTCGATCATTTCAACAGCATCTGCAGACGCAAGTCCCACCTCGGGTAACCCGCCTTCGTCTGCACTCTCTCGGAAATCAACGAGGCGTGGACGTGAGAATGGCCCACAGCTGGAGATCAACGAGCAGCCAATCGAGTTCCGTTCATTCGATAGCAATGGTCAAACTCTGCAAGCTTCCGATGCAGACGATGATTCTGATGACGATCTTTTCGCGGTTCCTCTTCGCGGCCAAGAAAAGAAGGAAGCCTCTGAAGACCAAGGCGACAAGGCCGAAGGTCATAGCAGTGGAAACGAGTCACCCCGATCAGCCAAGCCCCATCTCACGCTTGATCTTCCACGGAATCTAAAGGCCCTATCAGTATCCTTCCAAGACCCTGAGAAGAGCGAGAAGGAGAATCCAATGTCTCCTGGCAGCGATCAGAGAGGCTCTGCCCAGTCACCCGCGGATGGCTGGGGCGGCCTCGACTCTCCGGACAACATCACCAAGGATGAACGTCGTCGCTCTTTCCACAGCGAAATTTGGGCACATCGTCCTCCAGCTGAAGAGCTCGTGGAGAATCTCGACGAGTTCTTCCCAAACATCGACCTTGATCAGCCTCTCGACGACGAGCACGAAGAGACCGAGTCACCGCCTGTATCTCCAACAGTCAATAAAAGAGACCGGGATCTTTCCTTGGCCTCGAAGCAAATTGATGTGAAACGGCCGCGCTCACCCAGCGGTGCGACGTTCCTTAACAGCGATGCTTCTGACTCCGACTCTGGTTCGCGTTCACGAGAATTGAAACACCTGACCCGGGAATCGATTGCGCAGCGAAGTATTCGCAAGTCGACCGGTCTCGGTCGTACGAAGTCGATTCGTAACGTTATACGAGAAACATATCATCCATCTATGATGCCGAGCGATCAGCCGCCCGTGCCGGTCAATCCAGCAGTGCCTTCGCGCGTCAAGACGCTACGCGGAGACATTGTGCGCCGCAAATCCACAAAGATGTTTGGCGCCCGCATAGAGCAAGTTAAACCAGACAGGGCAAGCCGCCTGATTTCGCACTTGGACACAATCCCCGACGCGCATCCTGTCGCCGCCACGCCGAAACGTCAAGCAACGTTCAAGTGGATCAAGGGTCAACTGATCGGCAAGGGAACTTTCGGTCGTGTCTATATCGGCATCAACACGACCACATCCGAACTGATCGCTGTCAAGCAAGTCGAAGTGAATCCCAACAAGGCTGGCAATGACAAGGAGAAGGTCAAGGACATGGTTCGCAGCCTGAATCAGGAAATCGACACCATGCAGGATCTCGACCACGAGAATATTGTGCAGTACCTGGGATGCGAACGCAAGGAGTACTCCATCTCCATCTTTCTGGAATATATTTCCGGTGGCTCGGTTGGCTCCTGCCTGCGCAAACATGGCAAGTTTGAGGAACCAGTCGTCTCATCGCTGACGCGGCAGGTGCTGAATGGTCTTGCGTATCTTCATCGCGCGGGCATTTTGCACCGTGATCTCAAGGCCGACAACATTCTCCTTGACGTCGACGGGACCTGCAAGATCTCCGACTTTGGCATCAGCAAGAAGAGTGACAACATCTACGGCAACGACAGCACGAACAGCATGCAAGGCTCCGTCTTCTGGATGGCGCCAGAAGTTGTCCGAAGTCCGGGCGAAGGATACAGTGCCAAAGTGGACATTTGGTCGCTAGGGTGCGTGGTGCTAGAAATGTTCTCCGGCAAGCGGCCCTTTAGCGGTGACGAGCTTGTCGGTGCCATTGTAAGTTTTCTGCTTTTCCTTTTCTCTCTGTCCTTCTGTTTCATTTTTGCTTTCCATGCTCTTCCCTCATTCGACGTCAAAGTCAACGACCCACGACACTCAACTGACCACCCTACCCTACAGTTCAAACTCGGCTCTCTAGGCCAAGCCCCGCCCATCCCCGACGACGTGAGCAAAGTCATTAGTCCCGCCGCGCTATCATTCATGCTCGACTGCTGGGATACCGACCCGAGTAAGCGGCCGACGGCCGACACACTGCTGCGCGCACCCTTTGCCTTTCAGGACTCGAGCTTTAATTGGTATGATACGCAGTTGGCGCATAAGTTGCGGGACCCGAAGCATCAGCCTGAGGGGTACAAGGGGAGTGGGAGTGTGAAGAGTGTTGTTTGATGTTGTTGCCTCCGAGTTGATTCGCCCTTGTCGACTTGTTTCTTGGGTCTGAGATGGATTTCTTGACTGTTGAGGCATGGGACAGGACTTTCTGGAGCTGTCTTTTTTTTTTTTTTTTTGTGCTTTTGAGTTTGAGTACGAAAGGACATGTTTACGCCAAGGAGCGTGACGTTTCTAGTTTTTAGGTCATCTTGAACACTCTAGTTGATGGTTCGGGATAGGATGGTAATGAACGATGTGAATGGAGATGCGGGAAGGGGATGAGAAGGATGGAGAGGGCGGAGGAGGGGCATGAGGAGTGGACGGATGACGGATAGGAGGAGGAGGAGGAGGAGGAGTGGACGGATGACGGATAGGAGGAGGAGGAAAGGAAGGAAAGGGTGGAGGGGGTTATATTTGTACTATTTACCTTGCCTTTGCTGGGTAATGGATTACCTTACCTACATACCTTAGGTAGGTAGGTAGGTAGGTAGGTACATTACCTGGTAGGCCTCACGAACGATGATACCTAGGGAAAAAGAGGAACAATGTACACTTTATCCTCTGACTTTTTGGACTCTTTAGTCTGGCAGGTTTACTTGAGCGAGGTGTCAGGGTAAGGCCATTCAAATGAAGAGAAGGAGAAGTAGAATGGAAATGTATTGCCGGACGGGAGAGGGATCATGAAGATGATGATGACAGAAAGAGAGGCACTATTTGTGTTCATTCTCTATCAAATTGGTCATTGCGGACTTTCGTCCCGGCGAGGCCGTCGTTGGCCGATACCTTTGACAGACTGGACTGCGTACAAGTAGTGTGAAACCTACACATACTCTGCCTCACGCCGCGATCCATGCATCATTGATCCTCAAACGGACTATCAACATCTAGCGCTGCTGCTCCAGCATCAGCACCAGCACCAGCACCACCGCCGAGCCCATCAGCATCCCTACTTCGACTGGGCGTCGTGACTCCCGGTTTACTCTTCTGCGTGGCCATCTCAGCTACGCTAAGACTACTCTCGCTCGCCTCGGCATTACTTCCCATTCCCAGTGCGCGTCTGGCTACCAATGCAGCCCCAGTGCCAGCTCCAGTACACGTCCCCTCGCCAGTCAGCAACACGGGAGACTCTGGACCGTCAATACCAGCGTCCGCTTCGACTTCGGCATCTTGAAGCCAGTGTATACTCAGACAGCGACCGACTAAACGCAGCGTCGTCTCATCCGGCGCATCGAAATGACTCCCCGTATCGCCGAGAACATGCAGTGCCTTGCGCAGCTCATCCCGTTTATAATGCGGTGGATGACGGAGCTGCGTATTCGCCAGCAGTGGATGCAGCACACGTAAATAAGTGTGCTTTAGTGGTCCGGCGCCGGGATGGAGCGCCTGCGGAGGAAGATCAAGCAAGTTCCGCACCAGAATGTCCGTGAGCACGTAGAGATCGTTGGTGTAAAAGTACTCGTACGTGCTAGGCGTGGTATATAGGAGATAGAGGAGTTTGAGAATCAGGAGCTGGAGAGAAGTCTCGGATTCGCGGTTCAGGAGGAGGATTATATTTTCGCCAAAAGTCTTGTAGTCGCGGCCGTGGTGAGAGAGAACTTTTAGGAGGCGGTTCGTTAGAGGTTGAGTACTTGGCGTGAAGCCCTGGGAAGCTATCATATATTGTTCGTTTAGGACGAGCTGTGGATCATTAGCGGCGCTTGTTTGAGGCCAGGCCCACGGGACGTACGAGAACGCGCATTGTCGGATAGTGATACGGGTCGTAGACATCATTTGATAGACTCTCAATTATCTGGAGGACATAAAGGATGAAGGAGTCGTCAACCGTGACTGCTTGACGTCAGAGGTTTTGATTGGGTTGAGGTGGTAGGGCGCATACGCAGTTGGCTCGTAGCAAGCTGTTGCATCCTCGACATTTCATACAGGAGCTCAAAGAGTAAGCGATGCAAGCCAGCGTCGTCGTCGAGCCGTTCTTTGATCATCCCGACCAGGCGGCCGAATGCGCCTTCCTCGTTCATGAGAACATGTGTCTCTTCGTTCTCGCGGCCGTCGTGGAGAAGAAAGACCACGACCAAATGAATGGCCGTCGAATCGTCTTCTGACAGGAGACATTCTACCAGCTGTCGCCGTATATAAGTATCATTCCGCTTGAACAGGTCGGAAGTGAACAGGGCAAGGGAACATCGCCGTAGAAGTTCCTCAGAGTGGGCATAAGACTCTTGAACTGTCAGCATGAAGTGACCATCTTATTGCGGTTGGCAAACCTCGATATGTAGATACCAGCGCAAGCCATGTGCGCAATGTGTCGTCTATGCGATCTTGAGTCCGGCATGGTGTACACACGACATCGTCGAGTTCTGGGCGGGGCTGTTAGTGGGGTGTTGCATTGGCATCGCTGGGGGATATGGAAGCATGCGTACCGTCCCAGAATTGGTCCTCATTCTCGATGTCAGCCTCAGAGTCCATTTTTGAAAGGAAGAATATGCGAAGGCCGTGGCGGCATTGTGCTCAGCGGACAGGGATTGGAATAGCATGTGAGAGACAGGTGGAAGATCAGCTGTCGCCGTTGAAGATCAGATCATTGGCTTGTGACGTCGGCCGTTGAAGCTGCCACTATTGCAGCGGGAACATGCACAGGGTAATCCCGTGTGTCGCTCACGAGATGTTAGAACTTGGGAGCTGGACAGAAAACAAGTTTGTTGCGACCTGACACCGATGACATTAACAGTTGGTCAAGCGCTTGCTTGCATGATGCTTCAGTACTAATCAAAAGAGTCTGGCCATGCTCTTAGGCCCTCCCTGCCTTAGGCGACGAATGATCCAAACTGCGTCACCCACATCGTCAAGAACAAAACATCCTCGTATTCTAGCTGCGCCGCATGCACAACGGATGCTCAAGCGGATTCAACATACCTAGTCGACTCGTTGCTGTAAGGCTGCGCCCCAGGCTGTGGCTTCTCTCATCAAGACGCTCCCCAAACTATACCTTCTCGACTTTAAAAGCTAAGAAGTGTCCTGCCACGATTGACGCTTCAGTTGCGAGGACTGTAGACGATATGCAATCCCCAAGACACTGCCCACTAGCAATCGAGGGCGGACCAGCTCTACGCAATGCAGTATGACACTCCAGAAGGGCTCAAATTCTTGTGACACCTCTATATGTGTTAGAATAGACCTCTGAAGTGGCCGGTCTTCCGGGCTGAGAAGGTGACCAATCACCGAACAACACAACTTCACGCCATCACCTAGCCTCCGTGAATCTGAACAGTGTGAACGAACAATATAAGGCAAAAAAAAGGTAAAAAACCGACGCACAGCACCAGAATCGAACTGATATCTCCACATCTCCCGCGAAATCGCAATGCGATCGCTGGGAGGCCAGACCTCATTGAGGTGTCCACCAGGCCGACTCACAGGCTGTCCGTGAGGACGATTGGCTGTGGTGTTTTCCCCTGCAGACTAGCTGCTCGTTCGTTAAAGTGACAACCAATTTAACATTACATAAGGTATATCAAACTAAAGCACAGTGACACGTACAATCGAGGCACTTAGGCTACTAGCGGTAGGATTCGCTTCACATTTCCACACCCCTCACCTTTGCGATTCGCCTCCATTGGGAATAGATCGAGAAAGCAGACGCAAAAAAAAAAAAAGAGGGACGCATTGAACAGCACCAGAATCGAACTGGTATCTCTACAACTCCACATGGAGCGCTTCGCGACAGTACGAGTATGAGATGTGTTGGGTCATCTATAAGTCGGTTAGAGGCGAACTTGTGTTGGTCGTAGGATTCTACCGTTGAACTAGCTGTTCTGGTAGGTCCAATGCCATCACTGTTTTCGCAATATTTATACTGTATGCGCATGGACTGACAACTGTATGCTGCATCCACCGTGTTCAATCATAACCGATGGGCACGGGGGTCTGTCTGTCTGAGAAGTCACCACAACGGGAAGATCATGTAGCCTCTTGTGCGAATGACGAGTAGTAGCAGTACATTTATCTACTTGATTTTCTCATGCTTGTTGCTCAGCACATGAGCCGGTAGACTAAGACGAACAGCGCTAGAATCGAGCTGGCATCTCCCGATATGTCTCGACACTCACTCCTGCTCCATCGTTCCGTGACTGCCCTTGGGACAGCGTGAGAAACAATCCTCTGCGCACATCACGACAGGAACAGCAACAGACTGTACTGTTTCGAAGCTTTGTGAAGCTCGAATGTTCCGAGCCGCATAGACTCGGATGCAAGCTCGGCTGTCATTCGCCGTTGCGCACCCCTTTCCAGCCCGCAGGTCCCTGTGGCTCGGTCGGCGGCGTCGCATATAGCCGCAGGGTCATGTCTTGGGTGACAGCCTCCCCATCGCAAGCAGCCAATATCTGGGAGCAAGTGTGCCTTGACCATAGTGCTATCCATAGCATCCAGCTTCTTAGGGCCCTCTTTCAGTTCACCTGCCACCTATGCCGACAAGTCATGCATTCATAGAACTCAGTCATAGGCTCATCGGCACTACGAATCTGCTTCTCGTGGAAGAATGCACGCTGTCCCTCGCACTTGTCATTTGCGCATGAGATGTCGATTTGTACTCTGCCCTCATCACCTGCACCCAGAGCCTGCGGGGGCTCCTTCAGCTTGAACTTTTTGCGCTCGTAGAATGGATGTCTAGGTGCGAGATGGTATTGGTAGGGACATGTGCGGCATTCGAAGCGGTGGGTCCCGTTTTCACCACTGGCGGAGGAGTTGGCAGAAGGTATGTTCGGATCGCGTGTTATGGTGAGGATGTTCGAACAGGTAGGGCAAACTAAGACAAACGGTCAGTACGGCCGATACACTGCATAGCCAGAGTATATCGAAACTCACAGAGCAACATCCTGCCACGAAGCAGACCTGGGAGTATGGCATGTAGGCCCGAAAAAAAGTTCCAGAGCGAAACACACGACGCGAAGTTTCCAAGTCACATGTGAAGCGTTACGTCAGCTGAGTGCCCCGCATTAGCCCCGCCTCAGAGCAGATGCTTTACTGTACCAACTCCGTCATGCGTCTGGACTTTTCAGTCTTACTGCGCATAGAAAACTTGTGTCGCATGCCTTCTGCAGGTTCACAGATCTGAATCCTGCTGTTGAATCTCGCTGCTCGTGTTGCTTCCTGCTCAACCTCTGCGCACTTACAATTGTTAAAGCCCGTCGTTGCCAAGGGACCCGCTTCCCCACATCGCTCCAGGCACGATCTCTTTTAATCTCCCGACTTACTTTACATTCTGGCAGATCGACGCAGAGTCGCCCGAGCACAGAAATACAGCAGTCATGGCAGATGAGGTGCGTCCGCAGCCCCGTCTTCGCACGAGCTATTGCTAATTGCTATTCAGGGCGCATCTCCCCGCGAGCTTCTCATGGAAGCCGCCCGCCGCGACAACACAGATCTCCTAAATGAAGTCCTCTCGAGCCTGAAGACTGAAGAGGCAACGGCGGACTTGATCAACAATGCTCGCGACGGCATGGGTTATACGGCTCTTCACAACGCCGCTAAATACGGTTCCTGTACGTTCTGATGCCTAGGGCCTCTCCAGCCGTCTCCGCAAGAGAGGAGCGCGGATGTATGCAATAGTGGATGACAGGCTGATATCCGCGCAGACGACATCTTAGACACCCTTCTTGACCAACCAATGGTTGAGACAGATCCCCTAATACCAAGTACAGAAGCTACACCCCTTCACATAGCGGTTGAATACGCAAATTCATTACCAAGAGAAGAATGGAAGAACGGAGTGGCGATAGTAGACATGCTACTCGAGGCAGGATGTGATCCGCGAGTAAAGAGAAAAGATGGACAACGGCCTGTGGATGTAGCTGATTCTAGAGTCGAGGGATTGGTCGCAACGTTGAAGAAGGGAGAGATGGCCATGGATGCTGGGCCAGACGTTGTTGACGAGGATGCCGACGACGGGGATGAGGATGGAGGGAGCGAGAGTGACTGATTGCATCCTCTTGGGGCACGGAGGGTATTTGGCAGTGTAGAGGTATGATTAGATGATACGAATAGCTTTGGCAACACTCCTGATTAGTTATTTCGGTTTCAGGGTATCAATCATCATTCGTTTCTCATGCGCAACTACTACCACAAAAGGTTTGCCGGTCCAACAGAACGCTCAGAACAGCAGGCCGCCAAGTAACAAACCGCCAGTAAGACCACCAAGAATCGGCAGACCCATACCATATCCACCACCGTAGCCTGGCCCATAGGGTCGCGAGTATTGCATCTCCGGACGGATGAATCTCTGACCGGCGCGGCCAGGGATAGTGGGGCCATAGAAGCCCTGCGAAGCATACGGCGACTGGTAAGATACGCCCCTTGCATCCTGGATGATAGCACCAGGCGGCTCGATGTAAACATCCGTACCATTGTTATCTCTTCCTAGTAGCTGCGGACGACCAGTCTCAATAGCTCGGGACATTGCGACGCGGAAGTGCTGTTGCTGGCGGTACATTTCGCGCTCCTCCGCCTCCCGTCGCGCGCGCTCTTGCACGCGTTGGTCATGTGTAGTACCGGTGAGTTTATCCTTGAGTTTGCGACCAAACTTCTCTTTCTGTGGTGGTCGTGCCGGTAATTTTGCGCTCGATGCACCAGCGGCAGAAGATTGCTGCGTATGTGCGGCGTTGTCATGCACCCTCTTCTCATGCTTGCTGTCTTTTCCATGGTGAAAGAGTCCGTGCTTCCCATGGTGGCCCTCGTCTTCCTCATCTGTAGACTCGGCGACAATGTCCGCCTCACTGGGATGTCTCGTCAATTCTTGTATCCGCTCTCGTTCTTCGGACGATAGCGAGTCTAGATATGTTTGATCATCATGCGGATGGGTCCAGATTGAGCGAGGCGGTTCTTGCTTTGTGTCGACGAAGAACTGGTGTTTGTTGGCGGGATCCCAGCATCGGATCCATCCTTCTGGTAGTGGGCGGCGTTCATCTTCTAGGCTGCGGCGTTGTTCCGGCGTGAGTCCATTCCGCGTGTGTCGGGAAAGCTGGGATGGGCGCGAGCCTGTAGCCTGCTCGTACGAGGGTGGTGCGTCGGCCATTGGGGTTATTGATCTCCTGGCTGGCGATTAGGTAGAGCGTGAGCCGATGGATGCGGAGAACATGGGAGATGGGGTATTGGAGAGTCCCATGAGAACGTCATTAAGAGGTGATGGTCGTGGCCCGTGCACGCGGATGCTCGGCCCTCCAACTCCGCTGACGGGACTTTGCCTCCTCACAGCCACGACGGCTCCTACTCAGCCACTTTTGTAGTATGGTCGACTGCGTATGCAGTCACCGCAGTCTGCAGACCTGAATTGTCATCTAGGATCGAGACTCTGTCGCTCGTCTTCGCTGATCATCATTGGTACCGACTCAGTCCCTGTCAGCTGACAGTATGTCCAGTGTGTGCGGCCCGTCAAATACCAAGTCAACGCATCCACTCCATACCATACCCCGGTCAACACTAATGAATCGGTCTCACCAGTTGCGAAGTGATGGCTCGTTTAGAGAGTCTGACAAGGCTGTTGATACCGCTATCCGCCAGACTTTCGGGCCCTCTGCCTGCTGATTTCGTAGAGCACGACAGCAGCAGCGGTCTGCACATTCATGCTTCTCGTGACACCCTCTTGTCTCACTTCGATGCACCAGTCCACCTCCCCCAAAAGCCTTGCCGGAACTCCCTCCTTTTCGCTACCGAGTACGAGTACGACTTTGGCCGGGAACGACGCTTGCTCATCACCTAAAACGCGGCTGTTGTCTGTCTGCTCGATGGCGACTACCGTATAACCTTCGGTCTTCTTCGCCCGCAGATAATCTATCAGGGGCTGATGATTTGTCTCTGGCGATGGTGCCAGTTCAATAAAGGGTAAATGCAAATCAGACGACACGGCTACTTGCGTGAATTCCTTTGATTTGCTTAGCTTGAGGCTTCGTACGGTCAGCGACTCACAGCCAAAGATCTCCGATACTCTTGAGAGACCGCCCAGATTGTAGGCATTGTCGATGAGAGATGCGACGACTATGACTGGGTTGCAGCTCCGACTTTCAGGTCCATCGGTAGTCCCTAGCAACTGAGGCAATTCACCAGAGGCCTTCATTTGAAGTGGTATGGAAGCAGCGGCGAGGCTTGGGGTGCCCGGCAAGATATTCTGCTGGCCGTTTTGGAGGGACACAGCATTGTTGTCATCTGTCTGAGGAGCTGTTCCTGTGGGCGGTCTTTCGACCTCATCACCAAGCGGCAAGAGACCATTTTGGGCATCCATGTCGACCATCCGAATGTCATCAGCGCGTACGTCCAGGAAGTCCTTCATCTTACACCGTGGCTCCTCCTTAGGCTCAATGAATAGATAATTTCCATTCATGAGACGACTCAGAGAACTCTTCTCGTATTCATTGCAGTCTTCATACAAGCGGGTCAGAGGTGGTCGTTTGTAGACGTCCAGAGACCGGATCCACTTGTTCATACGACCTATAGCCGGGCTCTTGAAGACCATCTCGCCTCCGGCTCGCTTTTGTCCAGCATTCCACAGAATGGGTATACCCCATTGAGCTTCATGACGGATGGCAACCTTTGGACTCGCCGCGAGGACCATGAGAATATCCATCAAGTCAACTGCGACATCAATCGGTGTATCCTGTGCACAAGCTATACCGAGAGCCAATCTCATCTGAGACACTGCGAGTTTGGGGTTATTGAGGTCAAGTTCCTCGAGTGGGACCAGGATCTCGCGCCGCGTCCGCACACGTAGGACAACGCGTGCGATGATCCACTCCAGAAGGTAGCGGTAGCGAGGCAATGGTTCGACCGCCAGCAGTCTCCAGAAGATGTCTAGATATTGATCAACTTTCTCGGGATCGGAAGTGGCGAGATCCGATGCTATGCATCGCTCGGAGAGTAAAAGAATGACCTGTAGCTGGGTTGTATTCTTCCAGGGTACAGATACAGGTGCCGGTATCTTTTGCTTGATCCACGGCTCCAGAAGTTCGTCCAGGGCTTCGTGTAGCTGCTTAGTGTAAGCTGCTGAAGTTGGAACATTGTTAATCATGTCGAAGAAGGTAGCGTATGCGTAGCCTTCTTTCTTGCCATAGTAATGCTCATAAGTTCTATAAGTTACAGTCTCTTGTAGCTTGCTTGCGAATATGTCCTCTAATATGAACTCCACTTCGACACGAGGTGGGTTTTGAGCGAAGTTCGCAATCAGACCTTTCAAAGGCAGGTGAAGCGACTCAGTGTTATGCATGATGGCGTTGCGGAGAGACGTAGCGAGAGCCGTGAACAAATACATCCGATGCTTTGATAAATCCAATAGGCGGACAACCAACGTTGAAAGTACATCCTGGATTTCCTCACTAGTTGACATGTGCTTCAAGGTCGTTTCATGCAGCAAAACGTATGGAAATACCATCAATGGCGGTCGTGGATATTCCTGGATCTCGATGAGCTGCCATAGTGCTTCCAACGCTGTTTGGATATCCCTGGAGGAGGGCTGCCTATCCACGTCAAGCGCTCGCAGTAAGTACCGACATGCAGCTGGAAGACCTTCGCCGTTGAGACATCTATGGCGAGATTCAAGAATCCATTCAACAAGCTGTCTCACGGATGCAGGATGCTCTGCAGTATCTATGAACATCTGCAGATCACGGGTCAAGGTATCGACCCACGCAGTCACTGATTGATCTTGATGAGGAGATCTCAGAGAAGCAGCACTATCCGAGATCCGATTCAGCGACGGGTGTCTTGATCCATGCACGCGACCAGCGACGGTCTCCAACATGAACGTCATGCAATGTGTTGCAATCTCATGATAGCCGGTACGTGCGGAAAGACTGCCGGTGATCTCCCCACACTCAGCATCTAGTGTAATAGCTGGGTCGCCGATGAGTCCTTTCTGTATCCCCTGAAGAATGTAGGCTCTTGAAAACGAGAAGAGACGACCCGAATTCTCGTCCAGGTATCTCAGAACGCATTTCACAGTAGCTGCTCGCATCTCTGGATTAACGTGTGATCTGATGACAGTCTCCAGGAAATCTGAGACGCGGTCGCCATGGGAGCAGTGTAAAATACAAGGATGTCTTGAGGGAGGCGATGCTGTAAGCTCTGTTTCGTGGCGCTCACTTGCTTGTACGATTGAAGATGTGTAGAGAGCCCCCAAGCTCGCCCAAGGCAACAGGCGTGTCTCCAGATGCTGCAAAAGTCCGGCTTCTGTCGTACTGTATGCATGCGATGCGTGTTCAAGAACAAACTTCCCCACCAGCTTGCGAATGCTATCCTGCATGTTCTTCTCAATTGCGGCTGAGAACAAACACAGTAGCCAGATACTATCGATAGTTGGAGATGACTTCATGAAGGTGATGAGCTCAGAAATGCAATCTTCGACCTGGTTGATGTAGTGGTTCATGACGATTGTCACGTAAAGAGCACAGAACCTTTCATAGAGAGGTAGTAGTAGATGTCGCTGATCGAGTCGGAAGTGCATTCTATCACAATCAACATCCTCGGATAGATCCTGTATGACGATGCGTAAAATTGCTAAACATAGCTTGCGCTGCTGGTTGGAACCAAATGCTAAGCCATCTTGCAGAAGCTTCCAAAACGTGGAATCCTGCAATCCGTACTTTGTACCAGCAAGCACGCTCTGCGCTTCATCTTTGCCTACTCGCCTGGATAACTGAGTGACGCAGAGATGCTCCAAGAGCATCTGAAGCTCCTGCGTATCTAGGCCCTTCATATCCAATTGGGCGACTGATCGATAAGAAGTGGTGACGGAGTGCGCTCAATGACGAGAATCTGCCTCTGTCGCGCGTGGCTGAGGTGGAGTTACAAGGCGCCAGATTTATGGACACATCTTGCGTGTATGCTGTTTCTGTTTCCTAGGGCGGCAGGATATATCCCCTATGCAGCAGGCCTAGGTATCTCAGGAAAGGATTTCTGCGTGCGGTGTCTGAAGGTAAAGCGGCCATTCAGGCTCCGCAGATATCCAATTCCGTGCGCTTCGCGTGGAAGAGATCCTTGACAGCGTCTCAGACCAACTGCAAAATAGCAAAGAGAAAGCAGTGCAGTTGCATTCGAGTAATTAAAGATACATGCAGGTAGATGTCGGAGAACATGGTGAAATTCATTGGGGTGGGGCGGCAGAAGTTCGGGCTACAGAAAGTAAGGCGGCACCCCGGCAACGCAATCAAATAAACATTGCCTCGTCTTCCTATGCCATCATCCTACCGTGCTTGCGCTGCAGCCGCCTCTTCACCTGACATTTCGGTGGAGTTCAACTCTGACAATCGCATCGTTTCCGGTAAAGTTGAACATACCCAACCAGTGAGCTCGCACAGGGCTGGGCACATCCTTCATAAGCATTGTCGGCGCTGATAATGATGGCTGACGACTACAGCATCGCTTCTCTCAACGGTGACTACCGTGCTTCTCTTCCTGCCACTCCCAGCGCCGCCTCAGTTCCTTCTCTTCGCTCTCGCAACTCCGTGTACTTACCAATGGCGCGCACTTCAGAATCTGGTGGCAATGTAAAGGTCGTCGTGCGAGTGAGAGGCTTTCTGCCTCGAGGTAGCTGCTGAAACCCCCGTTGCATCTGAGTAAGCGCTGACAAGGCCGAATAGAGCTAGAGAGAGGCGCAGAATGTCTCGTTCGAATGGATCCCGCAAAAGAAGAAACGAAATTACTCCCACCTGGCTCACACGATCCTGCCAACAACCGCTCCACCGCGCGCAAAATTTTCGAAGAGAAGTCTTTCATCTTCGACAAGTCATTTTGGTCCCACGACACCGACGACGAGCATTATGCTCATCAAGAAGACATATACAATTCTCTAGGAGAGGAAATGCTGGATCACAACTTCGAAGGCTACCATACTTGCGTATTCGCGTATGGCCAGACCGGTTCTGGAAAGTCGTACACTATGATGGGCACACAAGATCAGCCCGGCCTTATTCCACGTACATGTCAGGATCTATTCGAGCGCATAGATAGCGCCAAGTCCGAACAGCCGAATGTGTCATACAATGTGCGCGTCTCCTACTTTGAGGTTTACAACGAACACGTCCGGGATCTACTTGTGCCTCGTAGTGATCCACCTCACTACCTCAAAATTCGTGAATCACCAACTGAGGGACCTTATGTGAAAGACTTGACGGACCATCCTGTTCACAATTACGGTGATATTCAGCAGCTGATGAAGAAGGGTGACACCAGCAGAACCGTCGCTTCAACAAAAATGAACGACACCTCTTCCCGATCACATGCAGTCTTCACCATCATCCTGAAACAGATACATGCAGATATCGCCACGGACGAGACGACCGAACGAGTTGCGCGCATTCGCTTAGTCGACCTTGCTGGATCAGAACGAGCCAACGCTACTGGAGCTACAGGAGCTCGACTTCGCGAAGGCTCAAACATCAATAAGAGTCTGACAACCTTGGGACGTGTCATCGCTGCGCTTGCAGAAACGTCAGGAAAGGGTCCTGCATCTCCCAAGAAACGCCGACCAGGGACTCCACAACAAGTTCCCTTCCGTGACTCCGTGCTCACCTGGCTATTGAAGGACAGTCTAGGTGGCAACTCAAAGACAGCCATGATTGCATGCATAGCACCTTCAGACTACGACGAGACCCTATCCACGCTTCGTTACGCAGATCAGGCTAAGAAGATTCGAACACGTGCCATTGTCAATCAAGACACGACCTCCTCGGCCGAGCGCGATGCTCAAATCATGGCGATGCAGGACACCATCCGTCAACTCCAGCTCTCTCTTGCGCAGCACCAGGAGAAGGAACAGAGCATGGCCGATAAGGCTATGAGCAATCACGCTAACGCCGCTCGTATAGCTGCGCAGGAAATGAAGAAGCAATCAGAACGACAAAGCGGTCAGCTCGACCAGTACAGAGAGCAATGTAACCGTCTCCAGCAGATGATGGAAGAGAACCGACAGGTTAGCGAATGTCGTATCCAAGCTCTACGCACTGAGAATGAGGCCCTACGCCTGCACTTGAAGCTTGCGCTGGAGAGTCTTAAGAACCCTGTCGTGGTGCCGCCCATTAAGAACGAGGAGATGTTTGCACCAGTTGAAGACAAGAGCCTACCGAAGACTGTGCCAGAGGAAGCACTTGAGAAAGAACGCAAGGTGGAAGACGAACAGGAGAAGGAACATGAAGAAGGAGGAGAAGAAGAAGAAGAAGAAGCAGAAGAAGCTTGGGATGATGGTTCTGACACGGACGTCGACGTCAGCGAGGCGCATGTTACAGACATGCAGTCCGAGATGGCCGCCCTGTTGAACGATTTGAATCTCTTCAAGAAGAAGCTTGGAGACGATAGGAGCCGATTTCTCGAGGAACAACTCGCTGTCACTGACCTTCATGTTTGAAGCGAAGATGCAGAATAGAGCTCGACGGGCTCTCACTCACGACGACAAATGACTTACGGCACGGATTGTAGCATACCCTAGGTAGGATAGATGGTGTACAGATTAAGCACAGAGAAGCGCTTTCGTCACAATCTCAGCATCTTTTCATCGATTCCTTTGATTTCCTTTCCATGAACAATGCAAGCTCTACGTGATAGTCCAGAGGTTGTAGCAGCCATACCCAACGTCAAACCGTCCTTCCCGTCGTCGACGCCAGATCGCCATCAACCTCTAGAGCGTCCATCATCACAACACGCTCGAAACCAATCTACCTCTTCAGCGTCTTCTGCTTCTCAGCATCAACAACCAACTTCCTCCCCTCAACCCTCAGCCCTTTCCTCTCCCTCACAGAATCCATATATCTCTTCGCCACATTCTCCCGATCCCCCTTCTCCCCCAGATCCTCCAGTTCTTCCTCAGTAGTAGGCACCCAAAAAGGATCCAAATCCAGCACCTCATACCCATCCAACACAAGCTGCGGCTGTGCAGCCCCAGAAGTGCGCTTACGCATCTCGTCCGCGAAACCGAATGATTCCGCTACAGGCAAAACAGCCGTGATGGCGAAGAAGGGCGTGCCCTCATTCATCGTTTCGTCGAGGATGCGGCCGCGCCGACGCGTGACGACGCCGTAGACGCGCCCGAGGACTTCGGACGATGCTTGGATTTGCACGCGATACATGGCTAGTAAGAGGCGGGGGGACCAGTCCAGGAAGCCCGTGTGTATTGCACCGCGCGTGGCGCGGATTAATTGCGAGGTTAAGTTGTGGTAGGATAGATCTTCATTGTTATCCGGGGCGGCGATGGTGAGGGATTCGAGGAAGATTGCTAGGCCTTGGGTTGGTTCGTGGCAGAGGGGTCCGCGGGCCGTGGCTAACTGGAAAGCGTAGGAGACTTGTTGGGTGAGGGTTTCGGGGGATATAGCTGTTGTGTTTGTGGGTTGTTGTGCTGTGGAAGAAGAAGGGGAGAGGAGAGAGGATATGCTTGACGGAAAGAGATGTGAGGGTGTCGAGTCGATGAGGATGTTTGCGCCTGTGCGGTGGGGTCCGAAGGAGATGATGTTTGGGACCGCAGAGGTCCAGGTTTCGCGGTCGCGCTTCAGAGATTGAAAGGTAGACGTGAGGCCTTCGCTGAGCGACTTGAGCGCGGTCAGAGCCTGGGCTGATTGAGGCTGATCGAGGTGGTTGTTTGGTTGCGGTGCTGCTTCTTCGTCGGAGGTGTCGTTCGCAGCGTCGTCTACTGCTGCATCTGCGTAGACCGCACGGATGAGCGCGGAATTCTTGTGCAAGTACTCTGTCGCTGCTTGAGGTAGAGGTCGCACGCGTAGCCTGACAGTGACTTGTTTTGACGTGACAACACTGATAACGGTTCCTCGTGGAAGGTCGGGATTCTTGGGCGGGTTCATCTCTGGAACTTGGACGATTGTTTCGCGGTAGGGGACGATCGGTGCGCCTGGCTGGATTTCGCATTTGGCGAAGCGTTCTCGGAGGTCCTTCAGGCAGCGCTCAAGATGCAGTTCACCAGCTGTCAGGATGACATGCTCTCCGCTGTCAAGAACTTCATAGGCTGCGCATGGATCGCTCTGCTCCAACAACTTCAAGCCTTTGATCAACTTGTCCAGATCCCAGGGATTCTCCGGCTCGAGTGCGACGCGAACGATAGGCTCGCCACCCATCCTTACACCAGCGAGATTGACAGCGCCCTCCAACTGGCTACAGAGTGTAGCCGACTTTTGAACGTGCCCTTCAAGACCAGCGATTCCAAAGACGACACCAGGCGGGACAGAAGTCAGCGCCTCAAGCTCTTTCCCCATCAGAAGGTACAAAGCTGTGACAGTGACCTTCTGAGGCTCGGGGGCAGCATGCGGATTCTCAGGCGAGAACTTTGGAGCGAGGACGTAAACTTCGTCGCCCACGTTCAATGTACCTGAGAACAGCCGGGCAAAGCCTATGAGTCGTTCCTCTTCCGCATTTGCTGCGGTAGCTTCCGACTCCTCAGGCTTTTCGTCCTCGTCCTCACCTATGGCGGCCCCAGCAAGGACGTCACGAAGCTCTCCAATGTCTGCATTCTCACCGTTTGCTACCGCTTGCGCCCTTGCAATCTCCGCTCTTTTCTTGCGTCCGAGCTCACGAGCTTCCTCTGCAGTCAACGCAGCACCAGATCTAGTCTTGTTCTCTGGGAGGTCTTTTATCGGAACAGACACCATCTTACTGATGAATGCAACGACGGGATCTGACTTTTCCGATCCGAGCTGTTGAGTTGCTTGCCGAATTTTGAGGTCGATCTGCGCAGCACCAGGCGAGGCGTCCAGTAGGCCAGCCATGCGCGCTTCTTGGGCTTGTCGGGGCGAAGGTAGATGCTCGATGACAGATATGAGCACGGCAGTGGAGAGGGGGATCCATGCCTGAAAAATGGCCGTGAGCACCGCGCGAGGCTCTCGTGACCGCAGAACGTATGTTGGCAAATTGATACCAAGCGCTTTGGTAATCTTTTCAACCTTGGTAGGGTCCCCTCTGCCTTTGTCACCACCTATTGACGCGTCGTAAATGGCCCAAATATTGTCGAGAACCATCTGAACGAACATTGGCTTGAGTGCTCTGCCCTTCAGGTGCTTCGAGCCCAGCACCTTTTTCGTCTTGGGGTCGAGATAGTAGTCTCCCCATAAGACCTTTTCAAGCACGTTGCGTTTGATCCCTAGCTTCTTTTCATATATGCCGGCGAACTGCTTGACCGTAAAGGCCCAGCCGTCCAGGGCAGTGCTGAATATCACGTTACCCCGCTCTGGCTCGAAGTAGATGTCGTCGTCACCCTTCTCTTCGAATTCCGCAGGTACTTGACCAAAGTTGTCCTCTGAGATGAACTCGCCATTGCCGTCAACAGCATCATCCTCAGCCTTGGACCTGGCAGATGCATTTAAGCTGGCATCCACACGGTCACGCCACTTCAGATCATCTTCCATCCTGTCGCCGGCATAGAAGCTACCCATTACAGCATTCACCTGCTCCAGAAGCCGCGCGAGATGACTGTATGCCTCGTTTGGGCTCATCTTTAGCTCTGTAATGAGTCTGTCCATCTTGTTGATGACGAGTATTGGCTTCAGACGCTCTATCCAGGTCTGGCGCAACACTGTGACGGTCTGAGAGCAGACACCCTCCACGGCATCCACGAGCACTATAGCCCCATCGCAAAGTCTGGAAGTGGTAGAGACTTCACTAGAAAAGTCGACGTGACCAGGCGAGTCTATCAGGTTGATAAGATGGTCCTTTTGTACGGGTGCAGCGTCCGGGCTTGGTCGTCGCAGAACAGAGAAGAAGAGCGATATGGCTGAGGATTCCATTGTGATACCTCTTATTTGTTCATCAGGTCGTGAGTCTAAGTAGCGGATCTTCCCCGCCATCTTGGGCGAGATGATGCCGTTGGTGGCAATGAGCGAGTCTGATAGCGATGTTTTGCCATGGTCCTGTTCCTCGCATTAATATCCATCCTTTGGAAGGGTGCGAGTTCAGAACACCACTTACTACGTGTGCTAGAACACATATCTTTCTATCGTATTAGTCGGCATAGATCGTCGATGGTGGAAAAGGTGAGCACTCACATTTCTCACTTGATCCGGGGTTTGCTGCAGCTTGACCAGCTGTTGTGGATTCACGACAGGCATCTTGATTGAATTCCTGCTTTGCGAAAAATCAGAATGATAAACTGGGGTGTTATAAGGTCAAAAGGTCAGAGCGTCCTTCGTCTCGAAGAATTGTTCAGGCATGGAGTCATACAGGTTGCTGCTTTTACCTCATCCCGTGACTCAGCTTGTAGAGCCCTGAGTCACAAACACTTATGCAAAGGAATTCTATCCAAGACAGTTTATCTTGGATCTATTTATATACATAGGTAGCTGATTTCTGGACTGATCGTATTTGTTAGAGTAGACTCGCCTTGAACGAGAATATATGACGCCGTCACGTGTACATGAGGATTGGGGACGACATGAATTATTTAGTCCGCTGTATAAAACCACGTGATAGCAGCGGTTTATCACTACATCTCACGCATAGAGGTGATACTCTACCCTTTACAGCGAACAGATGGCGCTCGCTTGATCTACCTTAGGTACCTACAGACTGTACAGGTGCCTAGGTCGACTGCATCATCTCTGATCAGTCCCGATCGTCTATCTATTCCCTGTCTATTCCAAATTGTCTACTCGGGGCGCTCGCACCAGGTCAAACAAGCGACTACTCATCCGTTTTTGCCCAACTCGAGTATGAGCAGGCCCTTACCCCCCGGGAAGGTCAGAGACGTTGACGTTCTCTCATTCACGAGCGTGTGCTGTATACCATAAGATCCAACATCGTCGACGCTTCTTGGCAACCAACAGCGTGCCTTTATCGCACAAATTAAGCTCAGATATCACTCGCACCACTTCAAATTGTCCTCGAGCAGTCGAACTCGGGCCTTCTATCCCAAGACGATCTCTCTAAATTCGCTTTTCGCGAAGGCCGCTTTGAAGACTTTTCCAAGACCCAATCGCTCCCACAGATTTCTCGAGGGAATCCAATCAATCAACAAGACATAGTAGACATCCCAAAACGATTCTGACCTGTCCTTCGGGATATAGTAGGTCCACTCCGGGCACTCCTCTAGACTAAAGTCTCGAGCGTCCGAAATGGCTATGAAACTGACTTTAGTAGACTTCAACCTCTGTCCTCTGACAGGATCTAGCTCAACCATGCCGCACCAGTCTCCCTTATCGTCAGCAATATCAAAAATTGCTTTTGTCAGACGTGCATGAGATGCCTCGCTGTCATGGAAGAATCCGGATCTTCGCGCTGCAAGATACAAGCGCTCGTAATAAGTGTAGAATTGCAACACAGGCTGAGGTTCTTGGAAATCGTTTGTCGCATTGTCCGGATTAGCTATTACAACATTAAACGGAAACTCTGTCAGGGTTTTCTCCGGATTTGGTATACGCCGCAAATCGATCGGAATATCGCGCCCGTAGAAGTCTAGGGCATCCTGTTCATCATCGGTAGATCCATCATTGTTCGGACCGTAAACACGGTGGTCTTGCTTAGGGTCGTCCGGTTCGACAGATGCTGCAAGAAACCTGTAGCCACCCCAACCTGACCGCGCGGGCTGTGACTCCGTGTATACCAATCCATGGTGTAGAGGTACAAGTGCACCTTCATGACTCCGGATGTACCACTGTATCCAGGTCCTCTCCCTTAGCCATTCCTCTACATTTGGAACCTCTTGGAAAGAAGAAGCCGAGAGTAGCTGGCAGGGCACGGATGGAGCGCATCTGAAGACATCCACCCCGACCAAGACCATGACGGACATATCAAGTCACCTTTCAGCCGCTGCCTACGTTTGACTATCCCACCTTGCTCATGCCGCCAGAGGAGAGCAAGATCGAAATGAGAGACCGGCATTCCGTAGACGAACTCAGCACCTAGGCACACTTTCAAGACGCTTCTGATACCCTCAAAAGCTGCAAGAATGTCTTCAGCCCGACTTAATTGACGTTGAGTATAAAGTGGGACACACTTCATGTAGAGCCAGATCGGACGGTCGACGACCTCACGCAGCATCTGCAAAGGCGCGTCCACCAGATCGAGCGACCATCCTCCGGCTGGGTCGCCAATGATTGCTTCCGACATTCCTGAAGACCAGCATTGGAAATAGACTCGTCCATTAACAAAGATGAGGCAACGTCTGGATAGTAACCTTTCCTGGAAAGTCCAGGCTCTGCGATTCCAACATGATGGTCGAATATCAACTTCAGGAGCTCGAGAGATCATCAGTTCAACCCCAGGCGCACATGTGGCTTTCTCTTGAGAGTCTGGTCCTCCTGCACGTATGGCTCGCAGTTCTGTGGACGCATTTCCGTCTGCCGCACAGATAGTCAGATCCGCAGATCCATAGATCAGATGCATATATCGGGCATTAAGCTTCCAAGCTCGCGAGCCAGGGGTATCTTGGACAATGCATAGGGCGTCCACCCAGAGATATCGGTAGCCTAGTCTCCGGACCAGACCAAATGCATCTCGGATTGTCACTGGCAACTCTTCGAAGATCTGGTCCAGCCCTCCAGGCGTTTGAAGCCTGGAAACGTTCTCCATTGTCGTTTGGTAGTAGTTTTCAGAGTCCCACACGTAGCTTAAGGCGACAAAAGGAGCTGGTAGGCCCCGTGATTTGTTCCGGTGGTAGAATGGCGGCCGATACATGTCAGCTTCAGCAAGCGAAGTCAACATCATTTTATGCACGTCGA
Organism: Taxillus chinensis; assembly: GCA_023512835.1. Classification (NCBI taxonomy): domain Eukaryota; kingdom Viridiplantae; phylum Streptophyta; class Magnoliopsida; order Santalales; family Loranthaceae; genus Taxillus; species Taxillus chinensis. The sequence goes on along the minus strand of JAKCVP010000415.1, from coordinate 77,556 downwards.
TGACCCCGAAGAACGGCTCTCGAGCCAGCTTCTCGAATTCCCAGCGCATGTTTTGCATGTGTGGGAATGGTTCTTGGTCAGCACATGGTCCCTCGTGCTTGTTCCAGCAGACATCTATCCAGCTCTGTATCTTGGTCTGATTGTCCTGGTCACCGATCTCTCTGCCGAGAAAAATATCTTCCACGCGTTCTCGTACGGTATCAGATGTCGTGAAAGGCTTATGTGTCTTTTGAGCAAGGACTAGGTAAAACTCGTCTAAAACCTGTGAGCGACTCCGCTGGTCCTCGTCCATTACAATCCACGTTACTTTCAATCGTCGCGTGCGAGCACGGGGGCTGTCATCGGAAGTACCAGACGCTTCTCTACCGTCTCCTACCCAGCGGACCAGACATAAATCATCATCTTCTTCTTCTTCTTCATCTCTACCAGAGACCTTGAACTGTGTAAGTAGCCGACACAAGGGGCACCTCGACGCCCTTGTTCGCAATGCGGCTCGTCGACCCAGTCTATTTTGCTGTGCCGAGGTCCGCAAGATGAAGTTAGGAGTGGATCTAGCTTGCGAATCCGGAGCCACGAAGCTTTGTCTGCTGATTTCCAGTGCGGTGCAGGAGCAACACAGCTTATCCTTCGGAGTAGGAGATTAGTATTGGCAATCGGCCTCAGACAGTGTGACTTCGCGTTGGCCTACCACTTGGCCATCTTGGGCTACGTCAAGCTTACTCGTCTCATCGTATACCACTTCAGACTTGGTGCGCGGTGCGCAAAGCCACTTGCGGTTGATAAGGAAAAGGAGGGAGGTGACAATGAGCAGGCCGATCAAGGTAGCGAGAGTAATGAAGGTGAGAGATGTCGTTGTCAAGAGCTCTTGCAATCGATTCATGTTAGGTCGAAGTAGACAGCGCTGAGTGAAGATGTCGTGTGCCTACCTACATATGCAATCGTGGCAATGTAGATGGGGATTGCCTGCCCACCGTTGCAATCTCTATGTAGCCAGCGCTCAAGGCTGCCTCTTGCGGTCGGCTCCGCCTGGCAGCCTTTGTTACAGATACCTGTAAGGCTACTCCAAGATCTGCAAATTCAGCTCCGTTGACCCCATTAGGTTGAGATGTCCTACTTACTCTGTCCAGCGCTGCTGGGTGCGCGAGGATCTACCGTTCCAAACAATCCCAGTGCTCATTCGTGCTGGGGAAGTCCCAGAAGTGTCTGTTGCAACACGCAGCGACGCATGGGGCGAAAGCACGTCGTAGCTGCCTGCTGGCGTCACAGGCGTATCGTGAGGCCTTGTGTCAACGAGAGGCCTGATTAGAGTTTCAGTCTTCATCGGATAGCAGGCTGATTTCCCCATAGTCCTGAGCGCCCCGCCTCGTGGGCCCTGCCAGTGCCTGCCACGCTTGAAATTGTCCTCACAAGGTTCTCCATCACAAGTACATGCGTCAACGACGCACCCCTTACAGGCCAATTCTTGCCTGCAGTCACCGACTCATCCAGACACATGATGCGAACTTGGGAGTGGCTGCGTCCCAAGTCTTGAGTCACAATCGAGGTGACTCAGGCGCAGGCTTGGACTGTTGGCGCTTCACCAACTACCTAGTCAACCCGCGAGACGGCCAACACGAACTCATATATATTCAAAATTTCATTGATTTTCTCGGGAAAGCAAGCTACAACTAGATGTCTCTGAACACCCTGCATTCGCAAGAGTCTCTTCGGAGGTTCGTTAGCCAGCGAACCTTTCCCTTTTGCTTCCGCCTTCTCCACGTGCAACTATAAATAGAACAGGGCTACGTTCGGAGAAGAGAGCATGCTGAGCGGTTCGAACCTCGCAAGATGCTCTTCTTTTTGCTCTCTTTTGCTCTCCATTCCTCGGGGTCGAATGCGTACTTTGGGTCACGCCTAGCTGATCGAAAGCCTAATCAAGTGAGCATAGTATGCTGAGGCATTCATGGAGGACCTACACGACCATACTCGAACTCGAACAGACCAACTTTGTCATTCACACTATGCTGCGAGCCCTTTCATAGACAGCCAGATACCCCAGCCCGAGCATTACGTCGTGCTTGCTAAAGCTGACACCTTTGTGTCCACTATGCCACCAGCGACGACCCACTGTGCTTGTGGGTGGATAGTGCGAGCGCTCGGTACCGGCACTTAGCAGCGACTTGGAAACCCTTGCAGGAAGTACTTCGTAGACCATCATGAGTAGTGAGACAAGCCTGTCGTAAAATCAGTGCTGAGGTTATTCTGTCCTATGGTTGACTCTGAGGCTTTTGTGCGGACCGCTTTGTTGTTATATCAGTGAATAAGAAGAGCGCTTTGGCGCAAGTCAGTTATGGGCTGAATCCTACATGTTGCCAATCTAATGTGGTCTCGCATTGGGTAGGTAAGGTGTTGCCTGGAAGCAAGTGTGTTGTACTCTGAGCCGTGGGAAGGAGCGGACCGGCAGCTCTTGCCAATGCGTCCACACCCGTCAACGTTGAGCTCGGCTTATACAAGTGCTCTTTGATCTCACGAGCCTTAATTGCGAGCGGTTCAGTACATGATCAATCATCAGAAATATTCTGAAGACCAGCTTCGAAATGGCTGGGCCGAGCCTGGACGATAGACTCATCATTCAACGGAGCTGCATCTGTCAGCTCTCCAATCTATTGCGGAGGCGAGCGAACGGATGACATTGCAGCATCTTTGTTGGACGTGAGGCTCGAGATGCAGCGGCACTGAAGGTCTGAAGGCGTGGCTGGATGAAGGCGTGGTAGGTGGGTATACAGAGGGCTACCGGCTGTCTGGTGCTCCAGTACGCGATCCTGTCTCACGCGGACGGCAATACTGACCTTTCTCGCTGTTGTACGCACCTCGCAGGATCTTGCACAGCGAAGAATGAACGCGCCTTGCAGCAAACGCAGCAGATCTTGATGACTTCGTGTCTTCGTGTCAAGTCGAGTCGTCGCCTATTCGTCGCGAAGTTGCCGACGTTCAGCCCCAGTCCTACCGGCGCACCAGCATCGGCGTCCTCCCATCCGCAGCTAAGCACCAACGTTGTTTATCCTGCCTGAGACAAAGCTCAAGTTGGAAGCATTCCCCGACAATGCCACGCCGATCGATGGCAGCCGTCGACTTGGCAGCTTGGTGACTAGGCATCCGTGGCATTCATAAGACTAAGGTGTGAGGCTTAAAGTCTCGTGAAAGTCACACGCCAGGGATGAGCGAATTTCGTGGACCTTAAAGCCAAACGTGGCACACGCGTCATCTTCAACCTACTGCCACTCTTGCACAGCCCTTCGCATTCACGCTGCCTATAAGTCGCATCCGGCAGAGACTCTCATGTCTTCGGGTAAACCTTCCTAGACAACAGAGACGCACCTTATTCAAACTCTAACTTGGCGTGCCACGACCCGTGCGTAACATCCGGCTGTTGCGCTGCTCGGCCTGCTCGGGCAAAGCTCGCCTTTGCGTCCAGCGGTCCAGCTTCAATGTCAGGCAGAGACTACTAAGATACTCTTGCAGCCCATCGTCGAGCCTTTCTGGGTTCATGGCAGCAAAGGCGTATCCTTGATATCTGGTACGCGATGAGTCAATCAGTAGAGGGGTCTTCGATCATGGAGGGAACGGCAGGGAATACTACCCCCATGGACATCACGACGAATAGTGGCTCGATCAAGCTGTCAGAATTATCAGCTGGATCCGTAACGCCAGAATCCGCTGTTCCGGCCTCGCCAGACAGCGCAAAGCCAACAGGACACAGGAAGCGGACATCAACGGCCAGGAGCACTGCCAGGTCAAGTCAGACTGCTGCGCCGCCCACCTCGGACATCATTGCAGACCATCTACGCGAGGTTCTCTTTGAGCGAGCTACCTCCGTCGCCATCTTCGATGCGACAGGTCTGGACTTGAACAATCACTTCTTCAACGCGTCACTGTTCTCTCTCACAAGTGTCATTTCGGGAGCTGCTCTTCTCTATTTTGCACGATGCTCTTTTGTTGGAAGGGCAATGGATTACGTCTTCGGCGCCTCCGGAGCGCTGCTTACGACTAGCTATCTACTCCTTGCCCTAGTGGGCTTCGCGCAATTCAAGATCTTCGAATGGCTCCGAGTGAAAACTGGAGAAGATGTCAGAAATCGCTTGTGGGACCTATCGAGCGAGTATCTGCAGACTCGCGAGACTGATAAACGGAAACTCGAGCAAGCGAACTGGCTGAATGGGCTTCTCAGCTCTATTTGGCCTTTTCTCAACCCAGACATTTTCCGAGCCATCGCAGATATCCTTGAAGGTATCATCTACATCAATAGTCCCAGCAATCTGATTCGCGCAGTGAACATCGAGCATATAAGTCAAGGCTCGCAAGCCGTACGTGTCGTTGGTCTGCGGCATATCCATCATGAAAAGCCCAACGAGAATGACCCGACAGACCCTGCCATCTTTGGAAGCGAGCTATTTGAGGGTGGCTGCGTGTCAGACGACCAACAAAGCATAACCAACCCATCACGTCCTCGACGAGTGTTTCGCAGCTTGACCACATTCAGTCGCAACAAAGCCAACAAGGAAGAGGAGAGCTCGTCAGATGAGACCGTATCCGGAGAGACTATTTCGGAGGCCACTGCCAACCATTTCAACGAGAAGGTCAGGGTCTTCCAAGAGCGGACGACTGTTCACTTTGAGGCAGCCTTTGAATTCGGCGGTCATCATTCGGAACACAATCCCGACATCAGCGACCCCGAGAAGCCTCATATCGCGCTTTCCTTTTACCTACCCGGTGGCATAAAGTTTCCCGTATGGGTTGAGCTGAGAAAGATCATCGGAGCCGCCAGAGCGCGGGTGCAGCTGAAGCCCGATCCGCCTTTTGTGACAGAAGCAACAGTCTCGCTGATGGGCAAGCCAGAGCTAAAGTTCGCATGTATGCCCATGTTTCGCACCAACATCAATGTCATGTCTATGCCGCTCGTCTCTAGTATCGTTCAGAAGGCGCTAGATGCAGCGATGTCGGCTTACATTGCACCGAATAGCTTGACATTCGATCTAGGCGCCATCCTTGCCGGCGACGACACCATCAAAGACACATTCAAGGTTGGCGTCTTCTCGTTCATCGTCCATCAAGTGAACGGCATCCAAACTCTTGGGGGCGAGACAGACATCGACTCCGTTGTTAATATCTCGATGATGAAGTTTGGCGAGTCAATCCACATGACAAGAGCTTCCATGAACAACGCGAATCCACGCTATGAAGAGTACGCATGGTGGGAAACCAGTCCAAACGACATTAATGCTTCTGAATCGATAGAGCTTCAATTGCATCGATGTAAGCACATGAAGCGGCTTGAGATGATTGGGTCCACACATTTGCCGCTCTCAATCATACTGTCCAGTGACGAGTCCCACAAAAAGATGTGGCGTCGGCAGGACAAGCTTATCTCGCCTCAGAACGGTGCTGTTGTTGGCACAATTGAGTGGTCCGTGGGCTTCTATCCTAAAGCCCATGTTACGGACTCTCAGATCGCTTCGCAGACAGTGATTCCTGGTATAAACAACATGTCGGAGTTGGAGGCCCATATACATGCGCAGACCGAATCGAAGCTCCGCGCCCTCCCCCCAAGCCTTCACATCTCTTTCGAGAAGGAAAAGGCGGTAGCACTCAAGGAAGCAGACATGCTCATCAACAGTCACAGCACGCCGACTGAGGATCTACCATCAGGCTTGCTCTATGGTTTCATCCACCAGCTTCTCTTTCTATCGACGTCAAAGTACTTTCAGACGACCCGCGGCAACAATGGTCCGGTCGTCGAGACGGATGACGATGAATCTGACGCACCGTACTCATACGCGACGTCCTACATCAATGGCAACGTAGTCTCACAGACACGCATCAAGCCTAAAGAGAATAACCCATACTTTGGTGACTGCTTTGAGGAGTTTATTCGTGACTGGCGCCAGACAGAAGTCGTGGTCTCCGTCCGAGACAAACGTCAGACGCGTTCAGACCCGCTAATTGGAGGCGTAAAGATCGATATTCGCAAGCTGTTCACTGATAAACGCGCTGGCTACGTTCAATTACTCTATCCGCTTGAGGGAGGAGAAGGAGCTGGACTCCTGAAACTATCGCTTCTCTTCAGACCCGTTGAGCTCAAGCTTCCGACTCAACATCTTGGCTGGTCTATCGGCACTCTCCATGTCTCGCTTCCCATAGTCGATTGCGACGATGCGCTGCATGACCTTCGTCGCTCAGAGATTGTAGCGAAATTAGGAGTTGCACGACAAAAGCTTCAGCCGTTTACATCACCCGTCATCATGGGCATGGCCAGCAAACGCATCGGCTGGAGACTCAAGGATCATGACATGGAGACGGCAGACTTTGCAGTCATGAATAAGTACACGGACGCTTTCATATTGGAATTCCACAACGACAGCGTGAAACGGGCCCTGGCAGGCGACAGAGTATATGCTTTCTCGTTCATTCGACTAGCTGACTTTCTGGAGAATAAGAAGGAGCTTTTGAAGTTAGCCGTGTATGAATGGAAAGGCAGGGAAGTGCTAGAATCTGACCTGCCTTGGGATGAAGACAAAGACAAGGTCGTTGGGTATATTGCCGTTGCTGTCGAGTTTGTTCGGGGTCTGACGGAGGCTCATGAAAAGGTCTGTGATGCCGTCGATGAAGTAGAGGATGTTCTCGAGGTCTATGATGGCTTGAGAGAAGCTGCAGGTGAACATGAGCCTGAGAAGCGTGGATGGAGGGAGAGGAGGCGCAGGATGAGAGAAAAGGCTCGGGGTGATGCATGATTTCAAGTCCAAACGTGTACAGAGCTGTCTTGTGAATCAATCGCCGTGCTAAGATGCATAAGTAATCGCATGTGTATCGTGCAGATATCACAATAATAAAACTCCCCTGTCTCCCATCAGACACAACGTGTGGCCTGCAGGCGTGGATCATGAGTTGAACGAAGTGCAACTTGCCAAATGCGGTAATAGAACGCCTCCGAACTCAATCTCCGCTACATCAGTCCAGTCAGATGCCGCGATTCACACTACGGCTTTGAGATTACCCCAGTTCCTTACTTCTCGCAAGAAACAACACGATCGACGCCTACTCCCTAGCGTGATTAATGACCACACAACTGGACCATCCCCCAGCTGCCCCCGTGAGGCCTGTACCTGCTTCTACCCTGCTCTACCAAAAGCGAGCCCTCAGACTACAGACAGCGAACGATCGACATTTTCTACTCACAGGTCTCAAGTCGCTAGATGATAATGTAGGCCATGCATTGCGCTATGGTGGCGGTATCGTCAGTCTGGCGGTTGAAAGTGGGCGGGGAGATGATTTTGAGTCAACGGTAGGTCTTGACCTTTACTTTTGCTCGCTAGACTTGAGCAGGTGGACTACCTACCTAGGAGAAACGCTGTATCATCCTCTCCCTTTCGAGCAAACCTCATCAAGGAGATACATCATGTTTTTGCTGAAGATGTCTGCGAATATGCAGGGTAGGCAAGGACATGAAACGATTGAAAAGCGATGCAGCGATCAGAAGAACACAAGCTGACCATCTCGAAACATAGCTTATGCATCATCTTCTATGCGCTCATCTTTTGCCATTGAGTATACTCAAGGCCTTGGCTGATTTCAACGACGATGAAGACGATAATCTCGAGGATGCACATGATTTCACGTCCGGCTTGACTGCGGATGCGAAGCGGGACCGAGAGCAAGACCGCGGAGACCGAGAGAGCAATCCGCATCGACATCGACCAAATAGAGCATACTACATAGACACAACGGGTTCTTTTAATCCCCTCACACTCTTAAAGCTACTCATCGCCCGTCTTCGAGAACATCATGTTCGACGCCGCGATGTGGACCCTTATTACATTGTTCCCGAGGACGAGACGTTCCGAGCGCAGGCGGCGCAACTGATGGACCATGTCTCTGTGCTCAGGGCGTTTGATTGGGCGGGCGTGGCCGAGAGCGTGGATGAGGTTTGTGGGAGTATCATGGGATATGGCGATCGAGCGCAGGGTCCAGCTAGACATGACACGCGTAGTGGCAGTGGGAAAGGGACTGGCGAGGGCGGAGATGATGAGTCGAGGGATGTTGGGTATAATCAAGAGGGAGAAAGGGGATGAGAGATGAGGCCCCTGAGAAAATTGTGGAGGATGTGGAAAGACATGAAGATAGGCTGAGAGGTGCAGAGACAGAACAAGGCGCGGAAGATGAAGAACACATTGGTGGGCTGCGCAAAGGTGAAGACGAAGAGGAAGAGGAAGACGAAGAGATGAAAGATGAGGTTATGCATGCGGATACCCAAACTCAACCACACTTACCCAAACGACGCATTATACCAGACTCACAAGCAGATTCCGACGAGGAGATACTCATTCCTGGCAGACGACAAAAGACACAAGGTACCGTTTCCTCCCAGTCCTCAGGCACGTCCACCCCTCGTCCAACTCAGGAGCAAGATCAACCAGTCCAGCCAAGCCCTCATACACCAGGAGATCATGAGCAGGACCAAGGCGCAGGGCTCACCGCCATGCAAATCGATGATGGAACCAGTCCAGACGAGCGCATGACTTTCAACCGGCCAATATCGCCAGACGTATCACAAGCATCGAATCAACCACAACCGCAATCTTCCACACACCATCCAACAGGACGCTCGTCGAGCCAAGTCCACCCTCATCTTCATCCTCAACCTCAATCTCAATCTCAAACTCCCGATCATTCACCTCACCGATCAAGCCAAGCTTCACCGCAGTCAGCGCCCATCCACTCGCATCGAAAACCTGTCCAGCCCACAATCCAGCAGCACGCACATCATCTCCACAAACCACAATCACCTCCAGCTCCATCAAGCGCAACACCTCTCCTCCTAATCCCTCATCTCCCACGCCCCCTGCACGCACCAATGCATGCATCGCACGTGCGCACACACGCGCATCTCGTCTCTGTCCTACGTACATTACGGCATGTATGTATTTCGCATCAGCGCCCCCTGGTCATACTAGGAAACAGCACTGTTTCCGCATACTCACCCACTCACTCGCACACACATACCCATACGTCTTCCCAACAAACAACACCATCAAACGCAATCAGCAAGGACACACTACACTCCGCAAAGATAAATCCAACCTCAGCCCCAGCAACGACAGCACAAACAAACACACATCTCGACCCCCCGCCCTCCGCCTTCGCAAGCAACACCCTCAAACCAGCACTAGGCAGGACCTACGCGAGCGCCATCGACACTAGCATCCTCATATCCCGGCATCGAGCCTGGGATCGGAATGCGCGACGGGTGTGGATTGCAGAGGGTTTGAAAGGTTGTGCCTCGAGCTTCGTTCAACGTTATCATACTAGTTCTGATCACAGGGCCGGTGCAAGTGGTGGTCGAGGTGCAGGTGCAAGTGCAGGCGCAGTAAGAGATATAACCGGCTCATGGGGCATAATCTGGGAAAATATCGACGGCTCATTATCCTGAGGCCCTCGGGGAACCTTGAGCACACAAACAACAAGACACGTGGAAACAGCGTAAGTGATACGAAACAACAGCAAGCAAAGAGGAACAGAAAGAAGCCAAAAAGGGTCATGTCATTCGGTCATCGCTCATCCGGATCATAAGGTAGGGTATCGTATAGTACAAGTGTAATTTCCTCTCGAGGCATCGCAAAAAGGCCCAATGCCAGCTTCGCAAGACGGGGAAGAAGCCGAGTCAAGAATTCTCCAAGAGCATCGTAAAAGCGAGAGCCAAGAGAGGCCTCGAGGAATTATGAGTAAGCGTCAAGGTCCGAGTAAGGTATCTCGGGGAGTTTCATGAGTAGGTAGTCCAAAGAGTCGAGCCTGGAGATCATGAAGCCAAGGCCAAGGCCAGGAGGTCAACGCCAAATGCAGAAAGAGCTGCATGTCGAATAAAGATCCAAGTGCGCATTGCTTTTAGTGATGCTGCGTGCTGATGCAAAGGGCGGCGTCATTTTGAGAAATTGGGTAGAGGGTCATAAGGTTTGCTCCCGCCTGCTTCGAGCGTGTGCTGGCGCAGGCGGCGGAGGCGGTGTGCCGACCGACTAGGCGCGGACAATGGTGTCGCGACCACTGCTCGACGGTCGACGCAAGGTCTGAAGATTGCCGCTGGGACTCGGCTGCGTAGGCGAGGAAAGGCCCGTCAACTGTTGCACGCTGGCAACACCGCGTTGCTCACGCTTCAGCTGAAGACGTTGTTCCAGGTTGGCAGCTGCAGATGGTGGTGGCCGGCGAGCCGTGCTCGATCGTCGAATCGTGCCCATGCCAGATGCTGCGTCTCCATAATCAAAATTCTGGCCGTCAGAACCTCCAGGAGACACCACGCTACGCCGTGAAACGTCGTCCCGTTCGGCATCCAAACGAAGATCCTGGACGCGCGGTGTACGACTTGTCGAGGCTGATCTGGAGTGTCCACCATCAGAGGGTGATTGCATTTGCAGCGGACGCAGACGTGTATCAGTGTAAGACTTGGCGGCGTCGCTCGGCTGGGATGCTGGCAGAAACTCTGTCATTGCACGAGATGGGACGCCGCGTGCGGTGTGATCACTGTCGCTATGCTGAAAGTCTGAAGCCGCAGAGGAAAAGTGAGAGTTGCGACGGAAATGCAGGACAGAAGGAGAGGTCTCCTCGTGATAGTCTGTCTTTGCGTTGCTACCGCGACGAGCTTGAACACGGCTTGCAAGTCGTGCAGAGGGTCGACGTTCGATGCCTCCAGAACCGAGATAGCCTTGATTGTCCAGTGTGTATGGCGAAGAGGCGTCAAACGAACCGCTCACGGCTGTGGATCTGGTACTGAAATGTGAGGCATTGTCCCGGCTCACCGGACGGCTTGGAGCACCTCTCTCGCCAGCTGCCCTGCCTTCGCATAGAGCGATACTGAGCTCGGTGAGACCGCGGCAAACGTTATCGGCTTTCCGTCGCATCCGTCTCTCGGAACGGGGGTCATTTGTGTTTGATGTATACTGTGAAGCGGTATCTGAAACATCGGCTCCTCGAGTCATTGCCGCCAGTTCCAGGGCATCGAAAGCAACGGCTTCCAAGTAACGGTAGACGTTCAGATCGAGACGGGAACGTGCCTTTCCGAGTGCTTGTCGCAACAGAGGGTGAAGATCATTTAGTTCGTTTGGCGACGGCTGCTGCGAGAGAAAGGGTGACGTATCGTTTGTTGTCTGCGTAGTACTGGTGCGTGGGCGATCATTCAAATCGACGTGCGATAGCGTAGGTGCAGCACTTCCTCTGCGTTTGTTGCCTCCGGATTCCAGTTTTCGAATGCGCGACTTAAGCTCGCCAAGCTCATCCCAAACCGTCGAGGGAGCAGTAGTCGAGATAACGGACTCGGTGCCGTCGGCCTGGGACCTCAAAGGAGACGTCTCTCTTGGCGCGGTATCGAAAGAGTTGGACGGTCTTCTGGAGGACGAGACTCGCAGGGGGTGCGCAGACTGGGTCTGTGCATGGTGCGGCGGAGTTGAAAAGTGTTGCGTTTGCAGCGAAGGAAGTACCGCGGACTGGGGAGCAACGGTCGCAGATGCGCGACGTGATCCAAGAGGAGCATCGAGGATTCCAGATGACGACAGCTTGGGTGGGCTCGCAGAGGGCCTCTGCTGCGAGGGGTATTGAGCGGCGCGCATGCGGGGATCTCTTGCGGTGAAGTCGGCAGACATGTTCCGCTGGTGAGGACTCGACTTTGGGTGCTCGGACTGCATGTAGGCAGATCGGTAGTCTTTGGGCGGGAGTGGGGGAAGAGGCGATGAATAGGTGTTGTTCTGCATGGTGGCCTTGTTTACGGTCGCAGCGGGGATGCGCGACAAGCGCTTCGAGTGATCTATAGGCTGAGCAGCGTCTGTGTTCTTTGCGAGTTGAGCCCGACCCTCCTTGAGGGCGAGTTGGTAGAAGGGGTCTTGGGCATCCGGCTGGATGGGCGCGGTGAAGCTGCGCTTGGGTCGCAAGGTAAGGGCGGGCTGGGATTGTTGTGGTTGTTGTTGTTGTTGGTGGTGGTGCTCAGAGTGTCTGACCGAGGTAGCGGAAGCCCTCGGGTTTGCCCAGCGGTCCTTGCTGTCGAGTGGATCCGAATCAATGATTCTTATGCGGGACATGGTTCTTTGGGCATTTGGAGGTGGATCCCGGGCATGCAGCAGCGAGTCTGGTTCCGATGACGGTTGGTCGGGGAGTTGGGGATCGCAGGGCGAGGGGCTATGGGGAAGTGTTGGGCAGCGCTAGGTGGACCATGGATGACGGAAAGGAGAGAAAATGGTCATGTATTACAAGGAGTGGAATTAGGAGGACAAGGCGGGGAAGAAATGGACAGCGCAAGAGTCGAACAGGAGAAGAGGAGGCGGAGGGGAGGGAGGACAGATGCAAATGGCAAGAGCCTGGGCGTGGTGGGCGCGAGCGTGGATCTGCTGCTCTGGAGGCCGCCCTGACTTGATTGTCCAATAAAGCTTGGCCCTGTCGCGCTCGTCAACCATGGGACAGAGGCTGCCACGGCTCCTTCATCGCACAGTAGAGTACCGAACTCCTGCGACGGCCGCTTTCGCGACTAGTTTGCACAGCCTGTAGGCTTGTATGTAGCAGCGATTGCGCAGAGTCGACGATGGGTGTGTGGGGAAACAAGCATCGTCAGCCCTCGTCAACTCCCGCCTCTAATGCAAGCAGAACGATGGAAGCCGCCGGCCAGTGCTCAGGGAAAAGCAGTATTTAACAGCTCTCTGCACGCCTATTTGCCGGGGCTGGCTAAATGCTCTAGAAAAGCGTCGCCAGAAGACTACAAAAAGTATTTGGCAGGTCACCGCCGCTTTGGCCCTTGGCGCTGACGACCGACCCTTCTGCCGTTGACGACGATGGAGACGCTGACGAGCCCCTGACGGTTGCATCGCGGCCTCTGTCGCTGAGCGTTGGAAATAAGCCCACTTCCAAGCCCTCACCGGCCTGCAAACATGTATCACGATTATTTGCGGTCGGGCCAAGTCTATCTGCAAGTCGCAGAAGAGGAAGAGCAACAGGCTCGAACAGAAGATTGCCAAACTTCCGATTTGCATGCGTGGCAGCAGAGATGGTGGATGTCTGCTTCTGTCAAAGGCTGGTCGGGCTGGCCCAGGTCTGTCGAGTGAGCCGAGTTTTGCAAGAGGGCCAAGCTTGGGGTTCTGGCGCAGGCATCCTCGGCAGCTAGCGACTGTGCGAGTGATTGCAAAGTGGTGACGGTGGAAATGAGGATGCTGCAGACTGGCCGGCGGCGGCTGCGTTTCAGGAGGCCCAGAGGGGAAAAGGCGCAACGCCCGATTTCGTATTTTGCGCAATCGCCCTCGTCAGAGCTGCAGCCGGGCCTCTTGTTTTGAAGCAACGAGGCTTCGTGTAGCAGGAATTTTTGGGAATCCTGGAGGCTTCTTCGGAACAGTCACGAAGCAACAGCGAGGCCGCCGTGTTGCAACTTGCCCGAGCACGTCCACGTCTCGTGCTCAGCAGAGCCGCCCAGCCAGGTCGAAGCCAATTTCAGTCCCCTGTCAAGCACCACGCTCGAGCCTACTGCTTGCACTGCGCATCTGGCATGCGCCCTCGCTTCCACAGACCACGCTCCCTCCAGAGCAGCCTCAAGCCATGCGACCAGCGTGGTGAAGCACCCACTCTTTGAACCGCCCCGACGCCCAGAGCAGCACCGATCATCAGTCGCCGCTGCACCCTATGCAGCACCTGCGCGCCCGCGTTTCGTGCTATAAAAGGGTGCCACAATGCCTCGTTCGAGCCCCGTACGCGAGCGCGTGTCCCGTGCGCTAGATCGTGTTCCGCCGTTGATTGGTAGGAGATGAGCTGCTAAGAATAGACTCCCCAATCCCTTGACTTTGCCCGCCTTTCCACCTTCTCTCACCCCATCTGCGCAGCGCTGGCCTCTGACTGCCTCCGGCGCAAGCACTCTTCATTCGTCCTCTTGCCGCCAACCAATCCTCCCCTTCTTCTCTCCCTCCCTTCCTCCACAAAGCCTGGCGCGGCCTGCATGCACTCTGACACCTCCTAGCCGCTCTCCCTCCTTCCATTCTCCCACCCCCATTCACTCCGCTTTCGAAACGCCCGCCTGAAGCACTCCTGCTGCCCGGCCTCTCCCCTACACTCATTCCCTAGACAACCAATTCTGGACTGGATCTGGCATCGACTCCTGAAACTCTTCCCTTTGACTCTACTTACACCCTATTCACTCTTCGCTTTGTTCTCCCTCTGCAAAAGGTACGACCACCTCGCCGCTTGTTCTGCGCTTCGTGACCTTTGGGAAGCTGACCATGGTTTCCTCCTCCACACAGACATCTACACTTGCATTCTCGTCACGCGACCTTCTCCAGCCCTCATACCTACCCCGGACCCACTTCAAGCCGAGTAAATGCAGACGCAGGATGTCGACTCAATTCGCGCATTGGTCGGGTAGCGGACACATACAATCGTCCTTGGCTCCTGTGGAAGACGTAGACGAAGACTCTGCCCTTGCACCTCTGAAGAAACCTGCCGCTCTACCACCATCCAAGCTCGCCCCTCCCCCAATTGTTGACTCCTACTCCTCCCTCCACCGTCATCGCGACAGCGTCTCTTCAAACGCCTCAGACTCTGCCACCTCCTCACCCACCACAACGGCGTCCCTCGTCGACTCACATTCCGTCGGGGAGACCCCCGGGCATTCGCCGGATACCCCTGCCTCCCATCAGTCGCTCACCGGATATCCTTCACTATCCACACAGGTGCTGGGCAACTCAATCGCACGCATAGATACTAGGCCACCTCCCGGCGCGACTGAGCTGACACGCCCGTCGCCGCCTTCGCGCAAAGGACGGAACCTGAAGAATTTGGCTGTCGACACCTCGACTGCATTCCCATTGGGTCGCGCCATCTCAACCGCCTCATTGCCCCTTCAACACCTGCAACCTGATCCGAAAATGTCAACATACCTGTCGCCTGCAACGCCTGGGTTTGTTAGGCCAGCTACGGCGACCCGGCGCAAAGGCAATGGTCTCGGACTGACGATCCAAACACAATCAAATACACCCGAGGATGGCGCAGTGCCCCCGACACCTAGTTTAGTCCGACCTGCATCTCTGAGACATTACCAGTCCTCCCCCTCGCTGAATCTATTCTCCGCCAAATATGGCCCCGACGGCGGCATGAAACTACCGCCGCTTACAACCGCACGGAGAAACGTGGCCGTCGGCTTTGCAGATGCACCAGTTCTCGAGCAGAACGAAGATGAAGAGCAACAGAACTTTGATGTTCCCCAGTCACGAGAGGAGAAGCCCGAGTCATATCCCGACGGGCCCATATGCATTTATGACCCCCACGTGTATCTCTACTACGAGCCCTCTGCGGAACAGGCATCTCGGTACGACGTCATTTTTAACGTGGCCAGTGAGGTGAAGAATCCCTTTTATGGTCACGCAAAAGATCTCGAAGCATCAGAACGCGATTCGCAACCGAACTTGAGGAGACGCGCATCTTCGCCGAGCACACCCAAAGCGTCCGATCTGTCGCGGATATCTTCCCTACCAGAGTACATTCACATTCCCTGGGAGCACAACACCGACATTGTACCCGATCTTTATAGGCTAGTCAAGGTCATCGACGAGAGAGTACAACAGGGCAAGCGTGTTCTCATTCACTGCCAATGTGGTGTGAGCCGGTCCGCTTCTCTTATTGTTGCCTACGGCATCTACAAGAACCCGAGTATCACGGTTCAAGAAGCTTATGATGCCGTGAAACGGCGCAGCAAATGGATTGGCCCCAACATGAACCTGATCATGCAGCTGCAAGAGTTCAGATCTGGCCTACTGAGAGCCGATGCAGGAGTCATGAAGCCAATCTCAAAAGCCAGCCTTATCCGACCCAGCTTCCACCGATCGCAGAGCGCACAGGGAGAGCAATTTGTCAAGACTCATTCGAGGATGCCCAAGAGCGCTCCTCTTGCTCCAGAAGATCTGCCACCTGTTCCGCACCAGATCATGACCGCGCATCCTACAGGCCAGCAATTCGTGCTGCCCGGACCTTCGTCAGCACCCTCTGGCCTCACATGGCCATCAGGTGAAGATTCGTCGAGAGCGCAAGCCTACCAGGAGGAGCGCCACGCTTCGCAACCAAACACGGCGCTGCCACACGTGCAGCAACCCTCGCAGTCTCCCAGAGTACCTACCAGGATTGAGCCACCGCCGCGACTAGAGGTGCAACTCCCATCAGCCGCAGGCGAGCCTAGTCCAAACGGTCTCTTCTCGCCTCGAGGTGCAGAGTTCAACATGACTTCGACCCTACCACCAACAGTGGACGACGGCTTTGGCTTGACCTCGCCGCGTAATACAACATTTACAGGATTATCCGCATCACCAGATATCCAACCACTTCACCAACCCTTTCAATCTGTCCCACCACTTCGACCGCTCCAAACGCAGCAACCCCAACAACCTCACCCCATACAACACACTCGCTTCGACTCCTCTACAATGTCTCCCCGAACAACAGAATTCCACATGACGCCCTTCAATCCACGCCCCCGCGTAGGCCCAAGCGCAGCTGCGGCTGCGGACGAAACCTTCGGCCTGACCTCGCCACGCGACGCGACCTTTGCCCACCTTCCCCTCCGACCCAAATCAACGCCACCCCAAGAGGCACGGGTGAAGCCCATTCTGCCCACTGCCCCACAAGATCCAGCGGCGTCTCTGCGCGAGTCTCAGGCCCGAGCAGATCTAGGGTCCAAAGTGGGTCTGACGCGCCGATCGAACTATGATCTTCGCGCGGCTTTTCACTCGGGGACCACGGGTGTGCCTGAGATTCCTATCCCTGTCCGACTGCACGCGCCGAAGCTGGACGCGTTGACGCATCGTGCTGCTGCTGGAGCTGGGCCACGGGCTCCCGCGTCAGACGAGCTCGAGCTCATGTCGCCGCGAGAAGCCACGTTTGCAGGCAGTCCGTTTCATGAGCCTCCCGCCGCTGCGGACGCGGACGCGAACGCGAACGTGTGCAGCGGCGCAGGTGCGTCGGCGAGACCAGATAAACAGGCTGATCCGCGATCACCGCCGCAAAAGGGGACTAGTACTATTATACGGAGCATCTTTGATGTCCTATAGAAATTTTGCTGCGTCTTTCTCGTCGTCTTGCGTCTTTGGCTCACAGATTTCTTCCCTCCCTCCCTTCTTCTTTTTCTTCCTCTTTCTTCTTCTTTTCTCTGTCTTGGGGGAGGGGGCTGAGACTTTATTCGACGACACGCTGGGTCTAGAGTCGAATATTATACAATTTGCCAGATTGGCCTTGGATCACCATTGGATTGCGGAGCAAGATGTGGGGATCAAAGGTGTACTGGCGCCTTATTACAATGATGAATGATGACTTGGTATGGATCTGGACTGATGGATGCGATGCACGCGGGGCAGAGTCGATGGAGGAATTCAACGGGATTGTGCTGAACGGGATGCATGGCGTGTCTGTCTGTCAGACAGCTACCTAGTATCCAGGCGTCTATATTCGGCGCGGGCGGCGGGACTTGAGCCTTTTGTCTTTTCATATCTTGCGCTCAATGGGGACATGAGTATTAAAGGAGCAGGGGAATTGGAACTTGGAAGACACTGGAAAGATTACCTAGGAAGATGAAAGTTGGACGGGATGCTAGACAGAGAAAGAAAGAAAGAAAGAGAGAGAAGATTTCGTTTTAATGGAGAAGCTGATGGGAGGACCTACTCTACCTCTACCTTGGGTACACTTTCTACATACAGTACCCAACCTACGTTAGATACCCAACCTACGTAAGATACCTAAGATACCTGGGGTATCTAGGTAAGGTAAGGTAAGGTACCAGCCTAATCTAGCTTTCCATTCTTCATTGTTTTTCGAGTGGCTTGTTTATTGTTGCGAGTCAATATTTTATCTTATTGTTTTAGTGTAAGCTGGGAAGAGCTTACCTTACGTATCTAGGGCAGGTACTTATAGACAGTAGTAGGTACATACATTAGGTATGTAGGTAGGGTTAGTCACTTGCTACTGTATATCTGAGCGACGCGTTGAATAGGTAGGTAGGTAAGTGAACATAACTGCATGTTCTGATGATTCGCACTAAGCAGGTATCTCATCACTCACTGATGGAGTCATGTTGAGTGGATTTGAATCTGATGGGATGGATGGGATATACTAACTTCCACGTTGATTATTGATCTTGTCTAGTTCTCACATGCTTGTCCACGCTTGCTTAGGGGGCCTCCTATCTATGTGCATACCTACCTAAGGTAGAAATCAAGTGCTTCCATCTCAATGAATAGAAGATGGTCAATACATGCACCGACATACATTATCCACCCGCATCCTCCATGCGAGTCCAACATCCATGCTTGTCCCACCTTCTTCCGTGCTCTTCAGACTCAACCTTTAACCCATGCGCCGTTTAATGCCGTCCAACTCCCTTTGAAACTGCCCTCGCAAAGGCAGCACGACATCGTCGTGATCAGAGCCCTGGACCACCAGACTTTCAAACTCGATCCCCTCTCTGAGCGCAGCATCAGACCAGCACTTTGTATAGTACTCTTGTCCTCCTTTACCGCTCATAACGTCTTCTTCTGCAAAGACTGCACGAAAAAGTAGACGACTTGGCTTCTTGGCCTGTGAGTCCGAGTCTGCAGATGCTTGACGCACCCGTTCAGCGTGATATGCAGACAGTCTGGTCAAAAAGGATGGGAGATTTTCGCATGCGCCCCAGGTCAACCCTTTTTTCCTGAGGCAGAGACTTGCGTCTTCTGCTAGTGCACTGGAGGAACAGTTAGCATCCACCTCGACGATAGCCCTGACGTTCATGCCGATGATTAGAATCATGGAAGACGAAAAGTACTCACGAATTGTCTTCAGCGCGCGTATACGCAGCTTGTGTCTTCTGCAGAAAGACAAACATCGATGCAGTCATGCCGAATGCAGCCAGACAAGTCTCGTCAGAGGGCGTGGACCCTAGGCCCAGTAATGAGGTCGCTCTACCTACCAAGTTCGCCGAGAAACCCACAGTCGGCGCTAGAGCGTTTGCAAGCTTTGAGATATTGTCTTTAGCGGTCAGCTGAAGAACAAGTCATACATCGTCTCGACAAGACTGACCGAGTAAAAACTGAGGAACCGACTCTGCCATTGTCAACAGCATCTTCTTTGACTGACTAGGATGCGTGAATGGGCCAAATACGATTGCTGAGGGGTTGGCGGGTGACAGCAGATGCGGCAGGCGCGCCAGGACATTCTGCATGTAGATTGTGCCCGCACTATGGCACATCAGAGTCAAGTCCGTGAGTCGCAAGTGCTGCACTATAGCCTCAACTGATTGCAGGTGCACATCTAGACGCTCCGGGAAAGCAACACGAGTCGAGGCACCCCAGCCTGGACGGTCAATATACAACATGCGAATGCCCGCTTGGCGGGCGCAGTGATCGAAGTAATAGAGCATCAAGCGTGAGACACCCAGAGGACCACAGAAAAGCACCGTAGGGAGAGAGTCATCTTCGAAATTGGTGGTGGTCGCAAAGCTTACACAAAGGGTTTCGGCGTTGCTTGGTCCATGTGGTATGTGGAGGGCACGATGGAAGTTTGAGGAACAAGCGAAAGCGATAACGTCCTGCTCGGTTTGCATTGTTTGCGGTGTTGTCATGGAGGCTATGTGAGGAGCCCGCTCAGGAAGACCTCCAGTGGCATCGACAAGCCAGTATCAATCGTCCAAAGCGCTCGATGTCTGAAGTCACGTGATCAGACTCGTATTGCGGTTACACGTTGCAAACACTGTCGTTTGGGATAGTTGCACTTGGGGCTACTATGATTGGCTGTGCGACGGAAAAATCCATGCAGTCAGCCTCGCCAGAAGCGACATTCGGCTCGTATCACCATTCTCAGGGTTTTCATGGCGCAAAGCTGACCCTGCAGCGCGTGGCCCCGAGGAGAAGCAAGCTGAGTGCAAGCTGCGGGACGGTCGAGATTAGCAACATCAGCTTTGGCTAGGTACGATAGCAGGGAGGGCTGGTCAAGTCAAGTGCTGACAGTCTCACGGCTGAGCAAAAGCTGATGACGAGGGTAGCGTTCCTGGGGTGTTGCAAGCGATGTAGATGACAGCTACATTGAGATGGCTGCGAGCGAAACGGGTCGGCAAAGACGATCCGATGCGAGACGAGAACAGCTACGTAAGAATGCGCAAGCTTGGCGCAAGCCCGAGGGCGCAAGAGTTGAAGAGTATCGCGATTGCTGTAGTGTAGGACGATCAGCGAGAGCGAAGATGACGGATGGCGGGTGTTCCTCGCTGTGCCTGAAATCTCGCGACTTAGTGATGAGACCCGAATCTTCTGGGCCTTTCGTCAGTGGTGCAAGCGGAGTGGATCCTGGTAGGAGACGGTGAGTGGATGGCCACTGGGGAACGAGGTGCAGAGGCAGCGGGCGGACATGAGCCTGCACTGCCCCCTCCGCCAAGTGCGAGGGACAGCTCCTGCCCGGACGGCCGCCTGGCTTGCAGCAGCAGTCAATAGTGAATGTACAGATGATCAGCTCTCTCAGCAGATGCGGGGGAAAGTGTCTTTGTCTGGCGCTGGGGGGGATGAGTGGTGACGATTGGTGCAATTGACGCCCTCGTGAGAGGCCGGGCAGAGGATGAGTGGTGCGGTTGCTGCGGATGGGCCAGACGGACCAGTCACGCTGCAGGGCCACTCGCTGCTTCTCCTTCCCGCCATACTGGCACAGCTGCCCCCAGCGCTCCTCGATATGTAATACTGAACCTCGCTCTCCCTGTCTGAAGTCGACCACGTCTACTCATCCATCTCTTAGCCCTCGCCTCCCCCTCCCTCTCCCTGATCTGCCCTGCCCTGCCCTGCCCTGGCAGCCCGGCCCAAGCACGACCGTTGGCCGCCTCCACCCAGGCACCGCCCAGCCAGCATTGCAGCCCAGCCGTAGTAAAAGCAGATCCAGATCGGCCTAGGTGCATGCGTGTGCTGTCACCGCTCAAAGCCAAAGCCCTCGCTCTCTCGCTATTGTCTTCCTCTCCCGCCCGCGATTACCTGAACAGCCACCACCACCGAGCCTGTCACAAGCATCTCGCTCTTTGATTCACCCACGAACCGCCTCGTTCGACCCCAGCCCCTTCTCATTCGCCACTGGTCACGTGCACCCACTCAGTCGGTCACCTTCCTGTTGCACTGTCATCCTCTTCGCTCTCGGACCACTCCTGCGCGAACCGACTGGTCAGACTCAATCCCGTCCTCCTTTTCACCGTTGCTTCTCGTCGCTTCGCCCTCTTCGCCTCACCATCCCTCGACTTCTGACTGCCCATCAAGACAACACACCCTCTCCCTAATCCAGTCAAGCCTCATGTGTTAGCGAATCGCGCTCACATGGCCGCTTTCATCTCTACACTCACCCTTCATCCACATCTTTGCTTTTTCCTCCACATACAATACTCCAATACCAGTACCCTTACCTGATCATGACCGATCCTTTAACCTTACCCGACCCCTACAAGGCCCTTGGCCTCGAGAAAGACGCCACCGCGCAAAGTATCAAGACCGCCTATCGCAAGGCTGCGCTAAAATGTCACCCCGACAAAACCAGCGACAAGACAAAGATCGACGAGTTCCACCGCATACAACAGGCTTACGATCTTCTCAGCGACGACGACAAACGCAGACACTATGATAACACCGTCAGACTTGCCGGACTGAAGAATGAGCTTCGCAGCGAGCGTGCCAAATATCCCTCGTCTGCTCCCAAGGGAGCCTCGCGATCCACCAGCTACTCTTACGACCCACGCGCCAACACCACAGACGGCTGGTCGTCAAGAGGCCCAACTCGCTTCGAGGAGCGAAAGCCAAAGGACGATCCACCACACGCATCCCCAACCTACAGCAGCAAACCAGACTACTTTAACGAACGCCCCGCCACCGATCACACTTCGCCTCGGAAATACGAGACGTATGAATCTGCTCCCAAATCTTCGCGCAGCGCGCCCAAGTCAAACAAAGCGGAGAGTATTCGAAGCGTCAAGTCTGACAAGGCTTCTGAAAAGGAGCGACAACGCGCTGAGAAAGAGCGGGAGCGGATCGAGAGAGAGCGTGCGGATGTGAGAAGGCAGAAGGAGCGCGACATCGACAGGCGCAGTCGCGGAAGATACGGCTTCTCAAACCAATCTGACTCGGATTCCTCCGACGAAGACGATTATCCTTCACGGACACGCGCCACACCATCCTCTCGTCCACAACCTCCTCCAAGACGATCTGCCCGGGATGTTCGTCCAGTCGACGACGACACCATCTACGATGACCCAACGTACCAGAAATTCAGGGGCCAGAGAGACTTTGTTCACGAGTATACAGGCGGTCGCTCGACTGCGAATTTCCCCCGCGGATCTCCACCAAGGGAACAGCCTCCTTCGTCATACCGCAAGCCACAGCCAGCAGAAGCAACTGATTCGAGACGAAGTAATAGTTCGACTCGTCCTGGTCTGGTGAGGCGAGCCTCGTCTTCTTCAAGAAATGTAACAACAGAAAGCAGCAAAACACCACCTTCGAGCCGACGTGGGAGCAAACAAGACCACGTTGAGCCCGAGAAGACTCGCCGGTTCCCCTTCTTGTCAAAGTCAAACACTGCTCCCACGTCAACATTGGAGTCGATGCAAGACAGCTTTCGAAACCGTTCTGATGATTTGCTCGGGCGCTACGATGATCGCGGTAGAGGACGCTTGGAACGCTCGGATTCGATGCCCACTCGCAAGTCGGCGGAAGTGGATGATCGATCACGGTCCGGTCCTCGGGCTGCGAATGAAGCGCGTCCGTCCCGGCCGGAGCGGTCAGAATCGGATCGAACAATGCCACGGACGACATCTTCACGTACGCAACCCATCAAATCTTCAGGACTCCGAACGCATGCCGAGACCCCGCACGATTCTGGCTACTCGACCGGCTACTCGACGGGCAACAGTCCTAACGAGGCTGCTGCGCCGTCTTTCCCCGAACAGAAGCGCTACGCGCCAGGTGCTCAAACGAGCGCTTATACTCCCACAACAGGCCGCGAAGCTCCACCTCCTCGTACTACTCGCCGCACTCCCAGTCCCCAGAAGAGTGAACGATACTCAGTCCGACGTGAGGATAGCTACCGAGAATCGGCAAAGTATGCTTCTGCGACTGGGCTGTCAGAGGACCGACGCGCACCGCCTCCAGCGAAATCAAGCAAGACTGCTGATACAGGCCCTGCCCGCCGTCCGAGCCTCTCCAAGACAAACTCGCAGCATGGATCTTCGTGGGCACAGCCCTCTCTAAGTCGCAACAACACCATGCCTGCACATTATCCAGCGCGTGAGGAACGACCTCTGTTCGAAAACACTGCACCCTTTGCCTCGAAAGGGGGTGTCAGTGGCACTGACGGCCTCTTGTATGGCGAGCAGCGTCATCGACGAACTCTATCCCCCGAGCCCATGTCTCCCGCCACGGAAAAGCCTTCTAAATCTGCAGAGCGTTTCTCTCACTATGACGAAGTCCAGCCGCCTCGACGGGGTTATACGGACGGCAACGTAAGAGCAAGTTCACAGCGGACTGTGCCTGTCGTTGGTCTGCCCTTCAACAGCGGCGCAGGCAAGGTCAAGTACGACCCGAGTGACATATCCTACGCATCGAACGTCCAACGCCGCAGCAGCAACGCCCGCGATACTCGTGCTCCACCGACAGCCCACAAGATATACGAGCCTCAACCTCGTCGCCGCAGTAGTGCTGGTGGAAGTGCGCCGAGTATTGTCCGTCGCACATCGACGCGCAAGGACGGTGGAATTGCCGCCTACTAAAATTGCGAGCGCCCTGACGAAACGAAATGAAACGACACACGATATGACGAAACGAAATGCAAGTCCGTCTAGTGCATACTGGCGTAAGACTGAAACACTGTGTAATCATAGTAAGCTCTGCTTTATCGGACAGTCGAAGCGGCGCTGGAGTCGGCGCTTGAGGGGGCATGATTGATGTTCTGCGAGATGTCGGGTGGACAGACGCGCAAATGGACACATGGACATATATTGAGGTGGGAAGAGGGAAGAATGCAATGTCGACTGCGGTTGCATGGAAGAAAGGGTGGGCGGGTATCGAGGCCACGGTTTCGTGATGAATATATCTACCCGACGCACACTTGATTCTCTCCTTTTCGTTGTGTTGGCGCTGCACGTACTGTACTCTGTTTCGGTGATGTGTGTTTCTCATGTACGACTAGACTTGACTATCCGGTACCCATCGTATGTAAGTTCGCTTTTGCTCGTTTCAGCGTCGTGTATCATAGACCTGAAGTGGAAGGATCGAGGGGTTTAGGAACTGAAGATAGGGATTCTGACTGATTGAGGATCAGGGAACGTCAAAACTTAGACTCGCTGCCCGCCGAAAGTGTCTGGAAATTGAAGACCAGGGAATATCTAGGGGTATACCATTCTGATTGAATTTATCTCATTCTCCCCGACTATTGAAACTTGCTCATGTTTTCTACTTTTGCTTTCTGCTTTATTCTTCTCACTGCATTTACGGTACTTTCTCGCGCCTGATAGACCATCGCCGCACGGCTAGATTCCATTTTACACAGCAAAGTTCAAGGAACGCGAGCGTATCTGTGCAATTCTAGCGTTTGCTCAACACTACCTTCATCACCCGTCTCCAGCACATCTCACATTTCAAATTGTAAATCTTGCTACTTTTGAATCCGGAATCTTGAATTTATATTTGGGGTCCTACATCCGACGAACCAACAGGATCCCTCTCAATCCGCCCGCCGATGAACCTACACGCCGCGTTTCTACCCTCATTTGTCCACTCCCCCGCCAACGTAAGCCATGCACGGCTAAAAGTCACCCAATGCACCAGGGCAAAGTCAGGATATTCACTCCGAGAACCAAAAAATCGAGAAATTGAACAGGGAAGGTGCCTACACAGGGAAAGAGACTACAGTACAGCTTGCTTGCCCGGTTGCTTAAGGGATATGCCTGAGTAATTGCACGTGAGTGGCAGGAATATGCTTGTTGCGGTATGGTACGAGGTACCGTTTGTACAGAGAGCTGCATAAAGTACTGTTTTTAGAAAAGTGCAAAGTGCAAAGTACAGCACGTCGAGTCGCGAACCTCCTTCTATTTTCAGGCTCAGAGAGCGTTCACATGTTCAAGCCTTCGGAAGGGTTGGATTTGTCTACGCGGTAGGTTCAATGCAGAACGATGGTGTTGAATGCGCATGTCGTACCTGAGAAGATGCCCACCAGTTCAATTTACTGTAAAGTATCGATTTAGCATGAGATTCTCGAATGGTTCGAATCGTTGCGTCGGCTCTCACGGTGTGACTTCCGTAAGGCCAAGATACTTTACTTTGAAATCGAATCGACTTCGTCACAAAAATGGTTACTTGTTTTGCTTGTTCCTCTCCATGCAACACCTAGAACCCAAAGCTTCTTGACTTTCCTCAAACTTTCCGCCTAAATTCCCAATCCCGACTCAATCCCACCCTCGTCCTCCTTCGACGGCGGCTGACTCTGATCCGCCGTTCCAAAAAACCAAGTAAACGGCGTCCGCTTACTCTGCAGCGCCGGATCAACCTCCACACAAGCCTGATACGCCGTATGCGCCTCAAGCTGCACATTCACCGAACTCCCGTCACAAGAGAACTGATTCATCAAATGATTATCCGTCCCCGATTTCTTCACCCAGCACTTGCTCACCCCATCGCCAGTAATGTGCGTGCTAAGCCACATGGGCGTAGCGCCCACGGTAAGCCCAGGACTGCACGCGACCTTGCCCTGATTCCCCGCAGTCTTGTAGCCCTCGATAGGAGCGAGCTTGTAACATCCTGCGTCCGCGGGGTTCATTTCCATGCGCTGGTCCACGCAGATGTAGTCGCGCGGACACGCGAAGCCGGGCCCGACTTCCTCGGGCTTGCCTCTGCCCTGGGCGCAGTAGAGCTCGATTACATTGTAGTAGCCGCTGCAGATGGCGCTGGCGGTGGACCAGCCCGGTTCGCCTGCGCCGTAGAGTTTGTTGCAGAGATTGGCACTGCGGGCGCTGCCACCCCACCAGAAGGGCTGGTTTAGGCCGGCGCTGGCGAGGTCGAGGTAGCTTAGTGCTAGAATGGCACTGTGGAGCTTGAGCATCGTGAAGATGTCAAGAGGGGTACTGGGAGATGGTTGGAGTGAGTGGAAAGGTGGTGGAAGAGGAGGAAGGGTGAGTGTTGCTGTCGGAATGCGCGGCCGCTACTTCTGGTTTTATAGTCTGGCCATGGTGCACGTTTCGTCGAGGGAATAGCCGCATCGTGCCAAACTGCGCATTTGCATCCCGTTCATTCAAGGGAACCTTCCATGGCATCGGTTCGTTGGAGGATGACAGCGAAGTGGACAAGGGTCTCTGAGTCCAGCAGAGGGCCCGAAGGGTGAGCAGCAGGGATGATCCAAATACAATCAGTTCACGAGCGCCATTGAGGCTGTTCGTCCAGTTGGGCCAATCGATTGTGAATGCAAGATGAGATGTGTTTGAATGGACGAGTTGAGATGAAAATGAACAAGATTCGGCACACGAAGATGCGTTGGAAGATGTGACTGCAATATAACTGCATGCGTGTGCCTGCCTGCTTTATCAAGACTCCGTCGAGGAAGATGTGATAGATTGCTCGGGAGATGAATCGTGGCTGCTCCCTCAAGCTTGGCGGGACCCTCAAAAGTCGAAAGGTTATGAACTCCCTTCTTGCTCAGCAAAATCTGGGACCTCGTCGCCTAACGAGTACTTCGTAGTCTTGCAAGTCGAAAGCGCTCACGTAAAATTCGAGCGCTCCGCGCATAATTTCTCGTTCAATCATTATGCTAGGCGCCAGACTTCCTAGGCCAAATTGCACTATCAGCCATGTGTCCTATCCAGGCTCTTCGGGCTCCCCGCCATTCCAAACGCCGTGCTACAAAGATGGAATGCCGTTTCCTGTGAGAGTGTCGTCCTCACCAAGCAGCGAGGTCATAGTCGAAGCGACTCAGTTCCTTCCCGGCGTCCTCCACGTCCTTCTTGGCTTTCATGCGCATGTAGAATATTGGGCAGTCTTTACTGCTGCAAATCACCTCGCAGTGCATGCTCCCCTGACACCGTTGACATTGCGTCCACAATCGACCGAAGCGGACCTCTAGGTCTGACACTTTACTAAGTGTCCTCTGGTAAAGCTCGCCGAAACGAGGTCGGCAGTTGGAGCATACAGCTCCCGCTGCTTCCTCCTTGCCCACCAACGGCTTCTTGCAGCCCATACAAGTCTGCGTCTTCTTCGCAAACTTCATGAGCCCACCCATGGTAGGAGCTGCGACGCTGATGCTGCGTGTATGCTCGCCTGTTAAGAGCTGCCCAGCTTTTTTCTCACCCATGATTGGTTCGAAGATTCGCATTAGCGGCTTCGACAATTGATTGTCCAGGTAGTATTTCGCATCGATCGGAATATTGTTTTCCAAAACGTAAAGAGGATCCTCCGAATTCTCGTAGTTCTTTGAACCGCTAGAACCCTTCACCATAACGTATGCGACACGGTCACCTAGAGCGGGGGCTGAGCCAGCGTCGCGCTTTCTCATACGCTCTGCGAGTTCGACGTGAGCTTGTTTCGCCGCATAATCATTCTTGGTCAAAGCTTTTGTAATGACAAGTTTTGACATGTCGATCTTGTTTTGGAGAAGCTCTGAAATCTGGTCACGAACATATCTATAGGATGTTAGCAAAATTAAGTCTCAACACAGAGAAGATAGACTTACGCGGAAGCTCCATCGACATCCTGATCAATCAGTATCTTCCGGAGCACTGTCTCCATGACGGTTTGCACGAGTCGACAATTGTCACGACGGACCGTTTCGATACCCTTGGTATCCATCTTGTCCCACTTCTCCGGTTTCGTCCAGTAGAGTCCCGCATATCGCTTCTTGTTGATGAGTAGGTAGGGGTAGTATACTTTTTCGAACTCGAGCTTGATTGGGTTTGTGAACTTGCTTGACACAAAGGTCGCGGCTTCTTCGCCCAGGGCCATGGCCTTCTCCAGCTCTTTTGGTCCGAATTTGACCATGACTGAGTCTGTATCACCATAGATAACTTGAGCATCATGCGAGTAGCCATTGGCGATGTTATATTTGGCTTCAACTTCTTGCTTCGTCTTCTCAATCATTTGCCGACCGTAGGAGGTGGTACTGCTGGCAATGGCAAGGCAGGGCAGCTTGCCAACAGTGGCTCCCGTGAGGCCGTAGACACTGTTTGCACTGATCTTCAAAGCCAATTGACGACCATTTAGAACAGCCTTTCTGAAAGGATCGGTCTCGACTCCCATATCCTTCTTGGCTTTCTTCCTGGATGTCAACAGCTCTTGCAAGATCTGAGTCAACAGTCCTACGCGCACTTTGGCTGTCGCGAATAGATCGCCATTTGGAGTCACAATGTAGTCTTCATCTTTCCTCAGGCCAAATAGCTCGATCTGAGGCTTTTTCAAGAGCGTCGTATAGCAGAGGTTATGTGCCTGGATGATAGACGGATATAGCGATGCAAAATCAAGCGTTGCAATTGGGACATCGTAGTAGCCACGCGTAGGCTCGATAACTGTGGCACCTTCGTATTGTTCGTCGGTGCTGTCGCTGCGCATGTTTGGGATGACAAGCTGCTGTTCGAGGGCTTTTCGGAATAGTTGGCTGATGAATTTCACCTGCTGGCCCTTTGACAGAAGAAAGTTGAAGGGGACTCCAGTGACTCTGGCCATTTCAGTGTAGTTGACCAGACACATCAGCTTGTCCATGAGCCGTTGCGGGAGATACGCATCTTTCAAGCAGTACACCGCAAGACGTCGTCTTGATTCTGGTGTACCATTAAAAAGCTCCGTAATCATCGTATGATGCACGTCTTCTTTCTGCTCGTTCAAGAATTCTGCGCACACGGAATTGAGTGTGTAACTTCGAAGGTGGTAATCCCTCTGGACTAGCTGCAACAGGTCAAGCTGAACTCGACCATTTGTGTTCGTCGCTTTTGTGTCGCGATTTCCCATCTGTTTGCTGGAGAAGTTCGTCTCTTTAGCCTGAGACATGACATTTTTCAAGCGAGACCAATAAGGGAATTTTCCGCATTTCAAATGTCGGGCTCGATCAAGCAGGTATGGGAAGTCGAAGTTGGAAATGTTGTAGCCAATAATGACATCGGGATCCACCTCCTCCAAAAAATCTCTCCAAGCCATAAGCATCTTCTCTTCCTTGTCGAACTCTAATATTTGGGTGTTGACGATGAGGCTGCAAGTATCGAGACAGAAAACATTGCGAATGAAGGGTTTGTCTTCGCCATATCGAGTAACAACATTTGCGATCTGAATGACAGGGTCCATGTTGGCCTCTGGGAACACACCTTTGCGACCAGCGCACTCGATGTCAAACGAAAGAATTCGCAGAGGAGCCATCTTCACCCAATCGCCTTCAGCAGGATGAGAAATCAGGTCCCGGTAGTTGACCCATGCTTCAATTTGACAGTTCGAGTGACGATCTCTATGAGGAATCATGTGATATTTGTCGTGGGGTACCTCAACCCAAGACATGCCAGAGATGTTGGTGTCGATCATGAAACGTAGAATGTATTGAATACTGTCGAAGGTGAGAATGCCGCCTTCCGCGGCTTTCCAGTAGCCCTTGAAATTGGCGTCACCACGTTCGATTGAGGTTCTCAGGCGATTGATATGCTTGGGATCTGTCACGGTGATCTTCAGGTATGGCGACTTCTGGTTGCCTTGGTAGCCATAGAGATTCTCGCGAAGAACCATCTCCACGGAGTGAATTGCTGGCTGATGCTGTGCCATTGTCGTCTCAAGATATGCTTTAAAGGCGTTGCATTCGTTGGGCTGGAACGATATAGGAGCAGCAACGTATAGATAATGGAGAAAGTCGGTAACATGGACAAGTGTGGAGTGGCCGTTCTGTAGCATGTTAGCGCTCTGTCACAACCCATGCGCGAGGGTGCATACTTCAGTAGTCCCGAAGAGCCGCACAGTGGTCTTGCCGCCATGGAGAGTACCCTCTTCGACATCGATCTGCTGAAAAATAATAGGATCCTTTCCCTCCTTCCAGTCGGTCAAAGGCGGGCGCGACCACTGCTGGTCCTTTTCCGAATTGGCTTTCTTTAGCCCGTTGATGTCTTGCGTCAGCTTCTCTAAGACTTCTTCCTCGAATTGACTTTTGGGCTGGCTTGAGCCAGGAGCTTTGAGACCAGGAGCTCTTCTCGTAGCAGGATGTGCGGACACGGGCGACCCGTCATGCCGGCGCTTCTTTGCAGTAGATGGGGAGGGGTCCACATTGCGATGCGTATTCGTTGAGTCAGTCAGAACGTTCCTAGCTGGTGACATGACTGCTGCAGGCATTGCGGGTAGAGAGCAGGAATGCCCACAAGTATAGACTCTGGAGAATTGCGGGTGTAGACGAACGTGCTTGGGGAAGTCGCGAAGGCGCGTCGATGGTGACGCGCTAGCTGTAGAGGGTCGCTAACCCTAACGCCATGTCAATCGATATAAGCCCGATTGGGAAGCGTGTATTGCGCCTCGTAAGCTCGGTGCAGCGAGTCAAACCACAAAGACATGTGCAAGTCTCTACGAAATCCATTGGCAGTAAATAATATTCTCTTTGTTCAGCTGTTGCGCAATTCAGTACCATTTCGTGCAAGCCTAAACAGAAGCCGAGTCTTGATCACGGAATGAGGGACCCACGGCTCATCAGTCTACAGAGGGTTAAGGTCACCTATATGCTTGGCAACATTATCTAGTAACTCGCTGCTGCTCAGTAATGACTGAGCGACGAAACGAATTCGCCAACATACGTGAGCCGGACGAGATCAAGTCCCCACTGACTTTCTTCACGAATGGAGGCGGCCTTGCAAGCTCGGATTCCTCATTGGGAAGTTTTTGCGGGAAGCTAAACGTTGCTCTGTATTTTGCAACGCGATGTTTACAGCCCGACTTGACCTCAACTCCAGACTTCCAAACGGTCCACACGGCCAGACTAATAACCTCTTGCACTCCTGTATAGCATGCATAACACGGCAGCTTAAGTCACAGCCCCTAGAATCTTATTTGGATACAGCAGGCCATCAATTCAACCAGCATTGCTCCATCGACTATGTCGCCAGCTTGTTAGACCGATCATCTGACATACCTGGATCAGAAAACATCCATCTCTATTTTCGAACAAACATAACATCTAGCTGCACTCGAAAGTCATGACTGAGCAGACTGAGCAGAGACGGAAAGCTACGAATAGCCAGCGCTCACAGCAACCGACTTGGACTTCAGCCAGATGTAATCGCCTGCTTCGGCCATTGGCTGCAAAGGTGGCCGCATTCCGGAGATCCCTGCGCACCGAACAGCCTTTTGAGCCGATCCTGAATCCTGTCCTGGAGTCAACTAGATTCGACGGTCACAATGGAAGGCAGCCTGGATCCGATGACGATGACGATGAGAACTGGCCCTCGCAGCTCCCCAATCCCAAAGTCCGACGTACTTATCGGACAAGGGCCCGTACCCTGCGCTCTACGCCTGTGGGGACCCCGTCAGAACCAAGGGTCGCCGATATCAGCTTGCCCACACCCATACTGCACCGAGCTGGTACCCGTGCCGAGCAGCTGGTTCCAACGCCAATCAACGGCAATAAATGGGACGAGATGGGCGGACCGCGGCGAAGGGCTCCCAAGAGTACCACAAAGATTGAGAGCCTTTGCAGAGTCTTCGATACCACTCTTCAGACTACCTGCGAGGGTTCACACGTTGATGACAGCCCCGGAAAACCACATCGACGTCGGATTGGAACCTCCAAACTTACAGACACATGTCTTCGACACATTAGCAAGCACATCGCAGACGAGGCCTCTTTCAGAAAGCGGCTCAATGTGGATGATAAAAGTGACGTCGCTACCGAAACATTCACTTTGCTCGAAGAATTCGACGCCATGAATGGCGGTGCGCACTCCTCCGTCAGAAAAGCAGCACGATCCGAAGCCGTTCGCATGATTTGTGACCTGGTCGAGGATGAAAATGTCACAAGCCCCATGGCTTATGCTTTATTGACGGTTTGCACCCAGCAAAGGGCCAACGATGAGGCAGAACTGATTCTCCATTGTTTCATCGATAGTCGGTCAGCCTTAGGTCAGCCAGTATACACAGACGATGGATTTGGTGACTCTGCCGCTCCACACATGGGTCTCCTACTGGAGTTTGGTGAGGTCACTGGTCGCCAAGGATTTGCCTTCCGCACTGTGCGAAGTCTGATTGCCACAAAAAGAATGCACCTAGCTTGGCTTGGAACAGCTGCCATGCGTGGCATCTGGAATGATGCAATAAGATCCATTGGCAGCGCTGATTCTCAACATGCAGATGCACTTGCACTGGTTCAGACAGCCTTTGAAGCCTCTGCGGGAGTAAATTCATTAGTGTCCGACGTGCATTGCGCAGAGTCAAACCATGGTGACGCGTCGCAGTGGTTCCTCGATGACCCATTCGGCTGGTCTACGTCGACATTTGAAGACGGCATGGAGGATCTCTACGCAGCGCTGAATCAGACAATATCGAGTCTGTGCACATTGATCTGTGCACTCGTTTATTTGAGATTGGATGCTGGTCATACGTTATCGACGTTGTCCCACGATTTACCTGCTCTGCGACCTTTGCAGCTTGCGGCCCTGACAATTCAGCGCTCATATTCTTCCGCGTCATTCTCACAAAGAGCAAAGGATTCAGGCGCAGCAGTGCCTGCGACTATCATTATGCTTGCCACTCTGTTGGTGTCTCGCAACTCTACGGACACCTTATCACTTTCACAGGCCGCTCTGTCGACACTGACTTCAACATTTAGATTAGCTGCACAAGGCGTATCGTACGAAGCGGAAATGTACGACACATTGTCGCATCTCTTAACATCGATTGCATCGTGCTGTGGCAGAGCTTCGGATATGATCGAGGATGATGCCTTTGGCTATTTTGCGGCTGTTCTTGGGAGCTTTGAGAAGCAGACCAAGGCCCGGGGGGAGCATAGTGATGTTCTGGATGGAATACGATCGACCTCCTACCGCGAGTTCTGGGGCTTGCACGGCAATCAATCAGCGCCAGTGCCCTCGAGCTCCCCGAATGCGCTCCCAGTAAGACGCTCGGTGTCTTCCATGAATGGCGTGGGCACCCTTCAGCGAGTACAGCTGTCAACGCCTGCCAGTAGACCCGCGCGACGGAACCACGGATTCCGATGGGAGGAAGGCTTATGCGAATGGATTGCAGTCACTCCAGGAAGTAACTCACGAACGTCCCCTCAGAAAGTCCAGTCTAGTCCCTGCAAGAGACGGCGCAGATCTGAAATGAATGAGTCAGCGCCGGCATCGCCCACTACCAGCAGTGCCTCATCTGGAGCGTCCCGTACTTTTTCGGATCCGGTCGACGCGGAAATGGACAGCAGCTGTGCGACAAAATCGTTGTCATCGTGGCGAGGATCGCTTCCACACCTTGCAGTGAGGTCCACCCGCATACAACAAAGCTCCAGTGACGATGAGGATGAGCTGTCTTTGGTCACGCCATCGAAGATAGCGGAATTGTTACGGACAGAGTGTCGGGTGGTTTTGCCCGGCTTCACAAATCGCTCGCCCCAGGTGGGAAGGAAACGGAAATTGGATGCTTCCACGGGGCAAAGGAAGAAAATTCAGAGATGCTGAAGAGCTCGCGCTACGAATTTCAGATCCCACATTCCAGATCTGTCGCACTGGGCTTTGAACATATTCCCGAATTGGCGCCATGAAAGTCGGATGAGACCTCACGTGTAGCCCCTCTGAACAGACTGCTTCAGAACATGACTGACATGTCCCGTCGTGGCGCCCTTGTGTTTGATTTGGGAAGCGACTTTATCACACTTGGTAAGCGCTTACAAGGACTCAAAGCGGACTCTTGAGACCGGCCGATCGACCTTGCTACCATAATGTACTGTACCCAGCCAAAGCTGGCCCAGGACAACCATATTTTTGGCCGACACTTTCCACGTGGGCATTTCACTTTTCCCAAACTCGTTACCTGGAGAATTGCATGTTCTTTGTGAGGGTTCAAACCTTCACTACACATATTGACGGAGATTGAACGTTTATGAGTCTTCAACCGTTCAGGATACGTTTCAAACGCTCAAAGGAAACATAGACAGGCTTTATGCTTGCCTGCGAGCGGAGCAACGACTAGATCCAAGGGTCAAGGATCATCCCAGTGGTTAGTGTCTTTATCATGAAATGACAAACTTTCTTGGCAGGGCACTCGTGCGGATTCTAACAAGTATTAATCCTGTTCAGGGCCTTGAGCTTTTCTGTCGCAGTTGCACATCGGCCTCTGCAAAGATTCTCATAATGGTGCAATTGAAGCTTTCGGTGCTGGGCGGGCTCCTTTGCCTTTTGACTTTCGGCTCCTGCGAAAACGCCTATCACAGGACTCAAAGGCTTCTAAAGCAGTATGAAGCCGTCAAGAAAGCACCTGCGTGGCCGTTCCAAGGTGGTGGGCCAACTCCACCGGGTCCGGCTCCTCACACGAAGCCCAGCGCACCTTGGATCAGGAAGCCAGACCCAAAGTCGCGCTATGCGACTCCGCAGTCACAGAAGTTCAAGGTAGATGGCACCAACTTCCCTGATCTTGATTTCGATATTGGAGAATCTTATGCTGGTCTGCTTCCCATAACCAATTCAACAAAGGAAGAAAAGGAGCTGTTCTTCTGGTTTGTAAGTTGATGACTTTATGAGATGTGTAATGTACATTTCTGATCTTCTGAAGTTTCCGTCCTCGGCTCCCGAGGCTACTGACGAGATTGCTGTTTGGTTCAACGGAGGGCCTGGTTGCTCGTCGCTAGTTGGGTTCCTCAGCGAAAATGGTCCGTTCCTGTGGCAGGCGGGTCGAATCAGGCCTTGGATCAACACGTACTCTTGGCACCGTGTTACCAACTTCGTCTGGATTGAGCAGCCCGTTGGTGTGGGCTATTCCATCGGAGCACCCAACATTACGACGGAAGAACAGCTTGCAGAGGAGTTCAAGGGCTTCTGGAAGAATTTCGTTGCTACCTTTGGACTGCAAAACGATAAGATTTACCTAGTCAGTGTTCCTCGTGGTATGATCTGATGAGTCGTGAACTGATACTCGAACCAATAGACTGGAGAGTCTTATGCCGGCGCCTACATTCCCTACATCTCGAAAGCCTTTCTTGACACGAATGATACGGTAAACTTCAACCTCAAGGGTGTCAATATGATTGACCCCATTATCGGCACCGACGACCTCCAGCAGTGTGGTACAGCTGTACCGTTTGCTCAAAAGTGGCAACCAATTCTTAATCTCAACGACTCGACATGGGATGGTCTTAACAAGGCGTACGATACGTGTGGCTGGAAAGATTACTGGAACAAGTATTACCAGTTCCCACCTCCGGCGCAGCCCTGGGAACCGACACCGTCGATTGATGCGTCCAACTTCTGCTGCCCCTGGGACGCCGTATACGAAGCCGCCTTCTATACGAATCCTTGTTTCAGTGTCTACCGCATAACGCAGACTTGCCCGTTCCCCATTGACGAGTTAAGCCCTGATGAGCCTAGTGAGTGCACTACTCTTGCCTTGGTATTCGAAGCTTCGCTAAGAATGTCACAGATCTACTGGCCTACTTTGACCGCCCAGATGTAAGTTTTCCTTCACTGCATGTTAATGTGCTTTTCTGTCGGTCAGATACTGATCTGGATTGTAATAGGTCAAGAAAGCCTTAAACGTCAACCCGACCTACTCGTGGAACGAATGCTCCGAAACCAGCGTCTTCGTTGGCGGCGACGCTTCCCCCCACCCTGCAACGACGGGAACCCTTTCTTCAGTCATCAACCGCCTCAACACCACGCTCATCGGTGTTGGAGCTCTCGACTTTATCCTGCCCATTGAAGGAACCCTCTTTACCCTTCAGAATGTGACATGGCGTGGAAAGCAAGGCTTCCAGAAGAAGCCTGACAACAATGTCTTCTTCGTACCCAACCATGTCGAAGCGCAGGGTAACGACACTGACGCCACAGGTGTAAGTAATCCCTGCAGCCATTCACACAAAGTTTCACACATGATATTGACATTGAGCAGGTTGGGTCGGTCGGCAAGTGGGGCGAAGAGCGTGGCCTAACGTTCTACACCGTCCAGCAGGCAGGTCACATGTTGCCTGGCCACCATAAAGCCGCCGGATACAGGACAGTGCAGCGCCTAGTCGGTCGCATCCACGATCTGAGCAGCACCGACCCGATATTCGGTTAGCCTTGAGCCCCAACAGCGTCTACTGTGAAAGACAAATGGGCTGCCCCTGAGAATCTAGAAGACGCCGGCATAGATATGAAAGAGCAGCAAAGACTCCATCTCCGGTACGCATGATAGAATCTTGCAGGTCAAAAAGCAGTGTGTGTTATTTTCTCTTGAGAAACAAAACCCCAGCCGGGATGCAGCTCTTCCTTGGGAAGGTGTTTCACCTGCTGCTACTTCGTACTGTACTCTTAATATCGTATACCATATTGCGACTCTGTGCTGCATCTCAATTCACAATCCTGGGGTAAAAAGAGATTGCCGACAGGGAGCTCTCCCCGCTGTCCGCGATGTCCTTGAGATGGGGATCTGCCTTGCCTACGCGCAGGACCAGGATCTGCATGACTGGTCCAATGCCCGTCGCAGCGTTAGCGCAAGCACGCTCGCGATACGGTGTGAAATTAGTTTGCTATTATTATATCAAGTCACAGCCGAGAGGTGCGCTCAGATTGGGAGGAGTGGCACAGAAGCGGTGAGTGAGGCCAGGACGGCCCCGAGGCGCGGGCGGCGTAGCACATACGCCAAGAGTCACTCGTGCATGGACATGTGCAGCAGCGACTCATTATTCGATACCACCAATCTCGCGTCGTTACTATACATGCAAGTCTGTGTCATTCCGTACTTGTAGGCGTGATAGCGAATATCCCCCTGCGCCGGTCCCTCCACCTGGACGGCACGAATCAAGGCGTCGGTAGCCCACCCCTAGAATTGCAGCTTCCATGAAAGCATGAGCGCAACAACAGCCCCGACTGTTCCAACAACTTTCAGCCCAGGCGACAGAGTGGCGCCTGCAGACTGCTGGTCATTACTCTTGGACAGGAAGTCCAAAGGCACGAACCCCGGTACCGCAGAGGTTAGATTAGCCGCATAATCAATCGACGCCAGCTTCACAGGCAAATCAGCCTGATGCGCCTCGGCAATAAATAGCATCCGTCCTTTGAAGCCAAACAGAACTGCCTGCAAAAAGGGCTTGCCCAGAATGACCTCGTTGCCAGTCGCGACGCAACGACCAGGCACAGAAGTGATGTTTGCCGGAACCCGCTTGATCATGTTCCCTACCAAAGGACCCTTGATCCCGAATGCATTGAGCTTGTTGCAGCTGTAATTCGAAGGCAGGAAGATGATGTCGCTATTGAAGTCAAGAGTAATATTGTATCTGCCTCGGATGGCGCCGTTGCAGTTTGGTCGATCGCATTGGAAGACCGAATTCTCTCTCAGCTGCAGTCGGCCATCGCTGAAAAAGTCGTCGTATGCGTATTGAGGCAGAGTAATGGTGTCCCAGCCCGAGTCAAAGGCGCGATTCGCGTCGTAGGAGCCTTCCCAGGCTATTGACGAATTCCACTTCCCGCTCCGGCCCAGGTTCAACATGAAATTAGATGACCTGATGAAGGACTTGTACTCGTTAATCGTGGAATTGCCCGCGATGGAATGATTGACATTTAGGATCAGGCTATGCGCCTCGTTCGGTTTGATGACCATGAATCCATCCTGGGGTCGGGGTGAGCCGTTGATGGAGGTGGTGAAGTTGGCCGTCATTTCTCTCCACTTGTCGACAATGGCAGAACTATTTACTTTGAGCGGATATCGTTCTAACGTTCCATTTGCAAGCCGGACAGTTGGGCCCCATGGCTTTGATGTGTCGTCCTCGAGGCCAGGAAAAGGAACTACACTGTTAGCTGGATCATCAAAAGTTTAATAAAGGCGGGTCACCCACTCGCCCAAGGTTTCCCGTTCCCAAGGTCAGTATTCGAGGCTTGAGAGACACTGGCGGTCAGTGCAGTGGCAAGAAAAAGGGAGTCGAACTTCATCGTTAGCGGCCTCTTGCTGAAGTTCGCTACCGATAATCACAAGTGGGAGCGGTATTTGTGCTTTAAATAGGTGTCCACGGTATTCAACGCGAGACCAGCTGTAACAATATGCAATGCTCATTCAAGGTTTCTGAGATTATGCTATTCGTTAGTCCCAATCCAAATTTGGATCAAATGTCTAGCGCATGCGGCGCGGTCGCGCTTCTAGACCATATCAGACCAAAGACTGGACACTTCTTCTGCGCTAGACGCTGGGCACAGCATGGTCTGCAGTGATCTCTAGTGTGCCCTCTTGGCATGCTTCAAGCTGGGTGTCATCACTTGTGTCCCTTGGCTGGGCCACCTTGCACAGCGACCTGCTTCGCCACCTGAACCACCTTGGTAGGGGATTTGGCGTTCAGTGGAATGCCGCCAAGCTCTCCGCATGACGACTCAGTACCGACTAGATCCTCAAACTTATTAGCTCCCTTGAAGATGAACGACCTCTTCGGGTGAATAGAGTCACTCACAGATCCTCTCAGGCCTACGCTATGGGCAGGACCCGAGTCCATGTGTGCCGTACCCATCTTCCTTCGATCTGACCGAAGTTCTCATTCAACGAGAAAATTGTATATCATCGCAGTCGCTCTAGCTTTCAGAGTAGGGATGTTTCGAAGTTTCTCTCCATTTTTTGTCCACTTTGATCTGGCCTGGTGTCAATCAATGCCTTTCGTTGCATCTTAACCTTCCAAATTGTCACTCGTTCAAATAACATCATGAGATTGCAGGCGATCTCCCTCCTAGCCCTCAGTAGTTGCTTTACGACTGTGAAGGCATCCGCAGCTGAGAGGGTCAATCACGCGTACTCGAATCGCGCAAGTTACCCAATTGCGCGCCGCAATGTGTCCCTCCATACAAATGAGTGGAATCCCCCCGCATCTGGTACGACATGTCAGCAAATTGCCGGCTGTCACTCTCACTCACATTAAGCAGGTCCGTGGCTTGATTATGAGTGTAATCCTCTGGAACGCGTGGGCAACATCACTGCTATCTGGAACGACGCTGGATCCGACGAAGCATTGCAACAACTTTTCTCGGCCTGGGACGGTCTAAGCAATGACGAAAAAGGGCATTTTGGCGAGTTTGCACAATTCGTCTGGAATACCTTTGGCATGAGTGATAGCGGTAGTCAGCGAGGCGCTTGTTCGAGCCTCTCTGAGAGCGCCGATTGCTCCACCTCTGTTCTTTGCAAAGACTTTCCGGCCGCAAACACTCCCAAAGCCGCACAACTCATCATGAACTCACTTGTATATCAGCGGAGTTGGGTCTTGAGTCAGGTCGCCGCGATAGATGCCGAGACGACTGCCATGGAGGGAGAGCTGCCCAGCTTCGTCTCGACCTTTACGCCTGAGATTGAGGAGAAGAATGACATGGGAACGCAGATTGCTGAAGCCATTATCGATGTCATAGCGAGTGCAGTTCCCTTTGGTGCGTCAGCCGCCTTCACAGCCACATTCAAGGCTTTCAAGCTCGCCAAAGTTGGTGAGAAGCTCTCGGGTGGCTTCGGTACCTTGGTGGAGACCGGAGTTGGGGGCAGCCTTGCCTCTCTCAAGCCTGGTGAAAGTAAAGAGGCAGTGTCGAATGAAGACATAATCGGCCATTTGCGCTCAGCCGTTTCCAAGTATTCAAGCGGACTGGCGACTGCGTACAGCGATTTCCACGGAAGCATCGTCAAGGCTGAGACATCTGAAGCGCGAGATGTCCTTGCAAATCTATACGCCAATGGCGGCATGCATCAAGACCTCTACAAGAACGACACAAATGGGGCTGAGTACAAGGATTGGGATGACATGTTCAGAAAGCAAGCTCAGGGGACTCTGTACGGCAAGATGATTCCAGCTGCTTGGAGAGCCTCACCCAAGACATTCGTTCCCTTCATCTTTCGCTTGGATAATGACAAGCATCGGTGCGGCGACAAAATGGATCCGAGCAGCGCATATGCCCGCGACTTGAAGCTCATCGAAGACCAATATCAGACTTCTTATTGGTGCGATGATCAACGGAATACCTGGTAGTAAGTCTTTTCTCGCTGTTGCTGCCTCTTTAAAGAATGGCAGTCACAGCATTTCAACATTGGATTGATCGTCCACCTGTTGACGTGCTCGATCGTTAGACTGACACGATATTCTACTAGTCTGCTCTCTGCGAACGTTGAGAAGGGTAGTTACTTGAAGAAGCTAGACGGCATTGAAGCACTGGATGGTCGGTGGGGTGGCGTCACTCTCAAGGACATCATCATCTCCTCATATTCCGGGTTCAGATCCAACAACAATGCCAATGGCTACACTGCAGGAACTTCGGACCTATTTTGCGACGATCAATTCGACTGTCAGCCATCTGATGGAGCCGGACTCCCTTTCCAGGGCGGTATAAGAACTCCTGGCTTCTTCAATCTCGACATCTGCACCGATG
Organism: Taxillus chinensis; assembly: GCA_023512835.1. Taxonomy (NCBI): domain Eukaryota; kingdom Viridiplantae; phylum Streptophyta; class Magnoliopsida; order Santalales; family Loranthaceae; genus Taxillus; species Taxillus chinensis. The sequence continues at coordinate 36,995 of JAKCVP010000415.1, read as the reverse complement.
TCGACGCCATCAAAAGGGCAATCGATTACATCCACGACAATGGATTAGAGAAGGCTGACCCCCATCATCCAATCTGCGGAAAGAATCCTGACCAGAGGGATTACGTGAGCCCAACCAATACCAATTTTGCGCCAGGACGCTGTGAGCTGCATTTTACTCAGACACAGAAAGATATCGGCGACCAGAACAAGTTCCATGCATACCAGCTCGAGGTCAGAATCAGCGACAACAATCGGAAGGCTGCTGGTGAAGCGACAAAGCAGCTCGCCGATGACCCTCTGATCCTAGTGGACAGCCTTTTGCCGTACCGTCTCATTGTCAACGTACCGACTGATCATGACGATGACCCGATAGAGTTCTGGTATGCGGATCAATACTGGAAGTCGGATGCCAAACAAAATGGAGATGCCCCGTTCTGCAAAACGGGAGGATATGACAACGGCGACCGAGAGGGTCACTGCTGGTTCAATTGCCTGACCCCGGATAAGCAGTCTCATGTCTCAGCGACAGCTGCTCATCCTCTTCCCAGTCCAGCGGAAGCAGCCAAGGGAGATGGCCACGAGTCGTTTGTCAACACCTGGATCTCAGCCGAGGCAACTCCAACTCCTCCGCCGCAGATGCAATACCGTACCGGTGAATGCGGAGTTCACGTCACTCAGTGGCAGCGACGTGACGATGGCAACGCCTTCCATGACTATCAGCTCGAGGTCACTCTCCACGAAGCGTCTGACGGAGACCACAGCATGCCCATTTCTGGTAGTGGAAAAGTCGTTGTCAAGCCCGATGTACCTCTTAATGTCTATGCCTACAACGAGCCTTTCAAAGTCACGACCAAGGACGGTGATGACTACCCTGTCTACTTCTCCTTCGGGGACCAGCAGTGGGATTCAAATAAGAGTGATGGGCTTCCCAATTGCAGCACTGGCAAATTCGAGGATGGCAAGAGAGAAATGGACTGCGGTTTCCGCTGTTGAGCATGAGAAACTCTGTACAAGACGTCGGATTGGGGAAGCGCCTACCCGCAATCTGCGAAGCCTTGGCTGGCAATCGCCTCCAAGAAAATCGTCAGGGCAAGCAAAGTATCACCTGGGACGCAATTGCCTCATGCTACAGGGACCAATTTCATGACTAGCGACATTTTTAGACAAGCAGAGCGAGCAGAACAAGCAGAGGCGACAAGTGGGCAAACAGGCTGATTAGTTAGATAGGGTATACATAGGTATACCAATGGAAACACGAATACTACAGGTAGGTTTGAGAGGGGGGTCCGTCAGGGTTGCTTTACCCTTCGTGCCCGTATATAGGATTTAGAGACGATTTACTACCTTATAGCTAATCGTTAGAGGTACGTCTACTATTTATATTCCGTATCCTTACTCTTCTTACTCTTATAACCCCTGTACTATCATAGATAGCGTATATATATAATCTATATCTAAGGGTTATTATACGATAACCCCTATACGTATAGAGGCTTCCTTAAATAATAAGTCACCTTATCACTTTTACTATTGCCCGGCCCTTAGGGCCATGAGCAGGCCATCTCACACTCGTGAGGTGAGCATGGTCCTGACACCCGGTTAGTCTTAGTGACCAAGTTTAAATCGATACTTATTACGTAATCTTTACCTACTAGGTAAGATTACTAAAGTTAACTTATAGAGAAGGAAGAGATACTATAGGAGGTATACTAAGCCTATTTAGGAAACTTACGTACCCGCGACGGTCACGTGATATTACGTGAGATAAACGTCCTTATTTCCAACATGAGCTTGGACTGAAGTCAAAGGTCGGGCGGAGCGGAACCTCTTCCGCCGACGCAACAGTGGGCAAACCTCCAATCAAGCGTCAACATTTGGACCTGACCAGAGCTCTCAAGCAATCGCTTCACGTTGGCTGCGCATAGCTCTCTCCTCTCCTTCTTTAGTCCTCGCTCCTCTCAGACTTCGCAATGGGCATCTATTCGCGCGCAGGAGGCGCTACTGCCGCGTCTGCGTCCTCCCTCGCCCGCTCCCTTTCCGCCGCTCCCCGTCCAATGATTCAACGAAGAGGTCTTCAAGATGTGCACATTACACGTACCGGCAAGGCGATTCTACGGACAGCCGGTGGGAGGTATGTACTTGGAGAGTACCAGTAGTCTGGTGGCGTTATACTGACCTGGTTGCACAGATCCTCATCTGGAGGTACCACATATAGCAATGACGCAGTGAGAAATTTAGGCTCACACTGACAGGGCATACCGTTACCGTCTTTGGTGCAACCGGCTTTCTTGGGCGATACATTGTCAACAGGCTGGGTCAGTTATGCCAGCAGATCAATGTACAGGTGCGGGAGCTAAATACGTGAACAGCACGATCTGGTAACACTGTCGTGGTACCTTTTCGCGAAGAGATGGCCAAGCGCCATCTGAAAGTCGCAGGCGATCTCGGCCGTGTCGTCTTCCTTGTTCGTTTTCATGTTGAGAACTGTGCCAGATGAGGTTCGCTGACATTCAACAGGAGCATGACCTACGCAACACACAGTCACTGGAAGAATGTGTCAGACATTCGGACATTGTGTTCAACCTGATTGGTAGAGATTATCCTACCAAGTGAGTCGACCTGGCGGGTTTGAGATGGCTTCAACTAACTTCAGCAAGGAACTTTGACCTCGAAGACGTCCATGTTGAGGGCGCTGAGCGCATTGCAGAGGCCGTTGCTAAATACGACGTCGACCGGTTCATCCATGTGTCATCATACAATGCCGACATCAACTCGCCATCAGAATTCTTCCGTACGAAAGCCAGGGGCGAGAGTGTTGTCCGCGACATCTTTCCTGAGACCACCATTGTCCGTCCGGCGCCCATGTTCGGGTGGGAGGACAAGCTCTTGAACAGATTTGCTGGTGAATCGGCCGTTTTTTGCTCCAACAACCTGCGACAGAAGATCTGGCCTGTTCATGCCATTGACGTTGGCGCAGCACTCGAGGTGATGGCGCAGAATGACAACACGGCCAGTCAGACATTTGAGCTCTATGGGCCTAAGCAGTACTCTATGGCTGAGATCCAGGATATTTGCGCCAAGGAGGTGCTCAAGAAGAGGCCGCACATCAACGTTCCTGCATTTATCCGCAAGCCTTACAAGGAAGTCCTGAACCGCGTCCTCTGGTGGGCCCAGGGCGATGGCGATGTGGTGACGCGCGAATTCATCGATCAGGAAATTGACCCCAAAGCCAAGACATTCAGGGATTTGGGAATCGAGCCGATGGAGATGACAGCGTGCACATACGAGTACCTCCAAGGTTTCCGTAGCAATGTCTACTACGACCTACCGCCAATGACGGACCGAGAGCAGCGGGAAGAGAAGAAGTATCTACACGTTATCGACAACCAATAGGAGAGTGCTCTCTGGAGCGTAGAGCCAGGAATGCAGGTAGAGTAAAGAAGCGGTGGGCAATGTCAAAGTTAGACAGCGCATGGAATTGCAGCGCGATCGACCAGTCCATTTGTACAGATACACAGGCAGCATGAATTGAAGCGAGGACTAGCGCCGTTGACAAATTGCACGACAGCAGGAGTGTTCCCTTGCTTGACAGTCTATCTTCTGCAGGGGACCCACTCGCGCGCAAGCGGAGGATTTGGAAGCACAAGTATGTATGGGTAGGCAGGTGGTGCGGAATCATGATCCCAAAAATGCACGAGCATAGCGGGTGCTGCACAGCAGTGGCGCGCAGCAGCAGTGCCTGGATGCAAGCATTGACTCGGCGCGAGGGATTGTATGCATCCCCGAACGGACAAGGTGACGGGCTCGCACAGGCGAGGAATTGAGTTGGCTAGTCAGCAGTAGCGGCGCAAGTGCCGACGGGCGGTGCGAGGGGCACTGTCACAAGAGTCAAGTGATGCATGATGTTCTGCAGTAGCCGGGGCCCAGGTTGGTGGAGGGCAACTGGCAGATCTCCAGAGGCGGACGCTCAGGTGGCCTCTGGCAAGCGCGCGGGCGTGGCAGCGTGACTCGGGCCAGGCATGCGCGGACAGCACGAGGGAGCGAATTCGGGGCGGCGCGTGATGCGCCTGAGGCACTGAGGCCGCGAGGATCTGAAAAGCTCCGGCTTCACGAGGCGAGACAGCCAGTCAGAGGCTGCAGTGAGGAGTGGGCTCCACTGGGCTTGACGAGATCTGATCCTTAGCGCTGGACGCTAGATTGCCGCGGGTCGCTGAGCAGCCCATCCGGCGCGCACTGCAGCAGCAACAGCAGACTGAGGACAAGAGGTGTGAGGTTGGTACTGGAGAGCGCAGACTGTTTGTTCTGCGTACCTGGAGCTTGGCTTGCATTGACCCGCCCGGTCGCAGCTGCCCGGCCTACTACACCACTCTCCATCCACCCCATCCCTGCCGTGCCTGCCCATCTCGAACTTTTGTGTCGCCGCACGCCCAAGCTTCCTGTCTTCTCTTCTGCAATCCACCCTCCACTCCCACTCGCCTCCTCTCTTCCTCTATCCATCCTGAACCCTCTCCGAGCTCACGTCGCTGCTTCACCCACGCCGCGACAGACAGGCCATGCTCCGTCATCCACTTGTCGCCTCTCTCTGAGCGCCCAGAGCGTTGACGACGACGACAACGACTCCGCCATTGCGCACTCCTCCCCCACATCCTCCCACCTCTCTCTTCCTCCCTCTGTTTCTCTCTCCTCTTCCAATGCAGCACGCGCCCGACATGGCTTCGTCTGATCCCCAGCATCCACTCTTGGACGCCGTGCGCACTGTCCTCCACTACGCCTATCCCACCGTCTTGCTGTTCTTCTTCCTCGCCGCCTTCACCTTACGCAGCATCCTTGTTTCCCGTCCAAAAGGCGCCGTATCGCCGCCCGTCCAGCAGACAGGCCCTGGCGGCAAGCCTCTACCTTCCAAGCACAAGAAAGACGATTCAAAGGATCAACCACTTGATTTCAGCAAGTCTAGGAAGCTTCTGTTTTCGTGGCTTTCCGCCTTTGCCGCTGCGACCTTTCTCGCAAATGGCGCCGAAGAAATCTTTCATGCTCTTATCGACCGAGCTGGCAACCGATATTGGTGTGGCAAGGATGTTGTCGTAAGTCTTGCCTTGAAAATTCCCCCTCACCGCTCATCGCGCTGATGTCCATTCGCAGGTCTATGTCGTTGGAGGCTTCTTCGTTTACTGCCTTCTCCTCATCTCCCTGTTTGACAGCAAACCATCCCCAACAAGCGCACACCTTTCAACATGGTTCCTCGCTCTAGCCTTCGAGGCTGTTCTTTTTGGAAGCTCCATCGCTGTCTACACAAAGAGACACAACGTCCCGACCATTGGCGATGGCTGGAGAGAAGTCATCCGGAACAGCATGACCGACTGGGAACTAGTAGAGGTGCTGATCAATTCTCTGCGCATCGTCTTGCTCATCGCCCTCATTGCCTTCTACTCGATCTTCATAGTCTCGCTTGAAGCCCAGGTCCGCCAGGCAAGAGCATCATCCGAGCAGGGGTCTTCCGACGAGACCACGGGTCTGCTAAACGGATCACGGCTTGAAAATGGAACCGCAAATGGCCACGCTAACGGATACGGAGCTGCTGCAGGTCCTCGAACCAAGCAAGCAGAAGATGCGCCACCTGGTTGGGAGCGACCGAACAACATACCCTCGAGGAGCTGGTGGGAGTACCTCCGAGGTTATTCCTTGTTCTTTCCCTATCTCTGGCCTTACAAGGATCGGAAGCTTCAGGGCATCGTGATCATGTGCTTTGCGCTAGTGGTTGTCCAGCGTGCTGTCAATCTGCTAGTACCCATGCAAGCTGGACTCATCACCGATATCCTCTCGGGCGACGACGGTCCAATCCGCATGCCCTGGGGCTCCATTTGCCTCTACATCATCTATAGGCTCTTGCAAGGATCAAACGGCATACTCGGAGCGGTCCGTAGCTGGTTGTGGATCCCCATCAGCCAATACTCTTACCGGGAGCTGTCCGTTGCCGCCTTTGAGCACGTACACGGTCTCAGCTTGGAGTTCCATCTTGGGAAGAAGACTGGAGAAGTCATCTCCGCCCTCGGAAAAGGGAGCTCCATCAACACCTTCCTAGAACAGATCACCTTCCAGGTGGTACCCATGCTGGTCGATCTTGGCGTTGCCATTGGCTATTTCCTCGTCCAGTTTGACGTGTACTACGCCCTCATTGTCGCAATAGTCACCTTCTGGTACGTCTACCTGACGATTCGCATGGCACAATGGCGTGGAGAGATCCGCAGGAAGATGACCAACAGTGATCGTGAGAGCGATGCTATCAAGCAAGACTCCATTCAGTCCTACGAGACAGTAAAGTACTTCAACGCCGAGGACTGGGAGTTTGATCGCTACCGAAATGCCGTCAAGAAATTTCAAAGCCACGAGTACAAGGTGCTGTCAACGCTAAATATCATGAATGTGGCTCAGAACATGTGTTTCATGATCGGTCTAATGGTTGCTTGCTTCCTAGCAGCTTATCAAGTCACCACTGGACAGCAGAAAGTGGGCAAGTTCGTCACACTTTTGACATACATGGCCCAGTTACAGAGCCCGCTCAACTTCTTCGGTACCTTCTACCGCGTTGTCCAATCAGCACTGATCAACGCTGAGCGCATGCTGGAGCTCTTCAAGGAGCGTCCAACCTTGACTGATGCGCCCCACGCCCGAAACATTGGAGAGTGCAATGGCCGACTCGACTTTGAAGATGTCAACTTTGCCTACGACGTTCGCAAGCCGGCATTGAAGGGCTTGAGATTCCATTGTGCTCCCGGCACGACCACTGCTCTGGTTGGCGAATCTGGTGGGGGCAAGTCCACAGTCTTTCGATTGCTCTATCGCTTTTACCAGGTTGACTCTGGCAGCATCCGAATGGATGGGCATGACGTCCGTGACGTTACAATTGACTCGCTCAGAAGCCACATTGGGGTTGTCCCCCAGGACACGGTGCTCTTTAACGAAACTGTCATGTACAACCTCAGGTATGCGAACCAAAACGCGACTGACGAACAGGTGTTCAATGCATGCCGCGCTGCATCGATTCACGAGAAGATCACCGCGTTCCCCGATGGGTACAATACAAAAGTCGGTGAACGCGGATTGAGACTATCTGGCGGTGAGAAGCAGCGCATCGCTATCGCCCGTACAATTTTAAAAGACCCCAAAATCATCATGCTCGACGAGGCCACTGCTGCGCTCGACACGGAGACGGAGCAGCATATCCAAGAGGCACTAGTGACTCTGGGTCAGGGCCGAACAATGCTGGTCATTGCGCACCGTCTTAGTACGATCACGCAAGCGGACCAGATCATTGTCCTGCATGAAGGTAAGGTTGACGAACGTGGTACTCACGAGGAGCTCCTTGCAAAGAAAGGTCGATACGCAAGCATGTGGAGGAAGCAAGTCCGTGCGCAGCGCGCGGCGGAAGAAGCTCGAGTACTCAAAGACCGGGCCGATCGACTCCGAAAGGAGATTGGAGAAGAAGGCGGAAGCGCAAGCCAGAGTGAAGACGAGCGCGAGCACGCTGATGCTCGTCGTCGTCTGCACGAAGACGAGCAACGGCAGGTAAACGGTCATCATGGCGGTAACGACCTGCCGCATGGTCATCACGGCCACCATCACTAGGTCCAGTATCGGTCCGTCACACGTCTTGCTGGGGGGGGGGGGGGGGGGGGGGGGGGGTGGTGGGCCTATTTTCAAAATCTCAGGAGCATACTTATCGTCCTTTTAATGCGCGATACTCATTACTCACATGAAGATAGCGTTGCTCTGCACAGCCTACGTGGCAACAAGCGATGTGGGGTGAAGCTGCAAGCAGCCTGAAGAGGTCTAGACTTCGCACGATCGACGGCTAGAGCGCGATCACATCGTCGTTGGCGAGGGGAAGATGACCCGGTGGCATTTTGCTTCATATTGTAAATATACAGAAGCCTCGCGGCACACGAGCAGATGGCGTTTGGCGGCCAAGGTGGGCAGTCTTGCGAAGACTTGCTCGAAGGAAGCTTGCAGAGCGGACAGTCCACCTCTACTACGTTGCAGCAAATCGACGACTGAAACAAGCTCTTCCGTATTGTCTGTGCCTGCACCATCACCCGCCATCTCGTGCATGAGTTCTTTCAACTGTCCGGACTTGTGTCTTGGCGCTGCGAGCCAAGCGGTGTGGCTGCTTACGTAAGCGACAGCCCAAGGATCTTCTCGTTAGCGACAGCTGGAACAGTCTGCAGAATACGCACAGCAGCAATTGCCATCACGCCCGTTGTCGACACTGCAGTGAGTCCAATCTCCTCCCATTTTTCTCTTCCTTCCCTCCACTCTGTAGCACTCTGTCGCCCTGGTGGCAGCAGAGGAGTCTATGCCGACCCAGCGGCTCAAGAGGGCTGCCACGAACCCTCGTGGGGGCAGAGATTTCATCTTGCTTGCGATGAAGTTTCTTCATCCGCCATGTCCGCTTCCCACTTCCCCGTGCTGACACTCTGTGCTCGCTGCACAGCAGGCTCAAGCTCTGTGCTCAATCACCATGCCGGCACAGCTAGACGATCCTTCTGCACCGCAGCAGTTCAGGCGGTCTGGCGTTGAACCTCACCCCACCCCTGGCTCTGCTCTGCCTGCAGATCTGGTGCCGCGTCAGGTAACTCTACGCGACCGCGTCTCTCAAGCCACCGTGCTGCCATTCAACTCGCCCTCCCAATTGCCTGCGTCTCTGGTCTCGTACTTGTGCGACCAGTTTGCCAAGGAGATTGAAGGCGGAGACACCTACCCCATGCTGGATCCTATGCCGTTGGAAGCATTTGGCCAATACTGGTTCGGTGTCTTTGGTGCTGTTATGATTGCTGCAGAGGTCGATGCTGCCATTGCCATGGTCAACGGCAGCCACCAGGCGGAGCCAGACTGGTCCAAAGTCTGTCTTGGCAGCTTCTATACGAAGCCCAACTATCCTGGTCGGAGTAGCCACATCTGCAACGCGGGTTTCCTCGTGACTGATGCAGCCCGTAACAAAGGTATCGGCAAGTTGCTGGGCGAAGCATACCTCGACTGGGCCCCCAAATTGGTACGTTAAGCCTCTCAATTTCTATCCCCATCCTTCTCAACACCCTGATGAGTTCTATTTTACATGTATTAGCTTCCGAATAATACTGTCGACATTCATAGAGGCTTTTGCTGATCTGTTGTTTTCACCGCCAAAAATCATTCCTGACGCTAGAAGACGCACTGCTAACAGTTATACTTCGTCTAGGGCTATTCGTATTCCGTTTTCAATCTGGTCTATGAGACCAATGTCGCTTCATGCCGCATCTGGGACTCACTTGGTTTCAAGCGTATCGGCAGAGTTCCAAAGTGTGGTAACCTGAAGTCGTATCCCGACCAGTTCATTGACGCCATCATATATGGTCGTGAGCTTGGTGTTGAAGGTGAGGAAGACACTATGACTGAGGAGCGCTTTGACAAGATCAGGTGGGTGTTGTGCGCTCTCGGAGCTATCTTTCGAGTTTGCCCCGTGCCACTGCTGCCCCAGTATTCGTCGATGTCAAAGTACTCATGATCGTCTGCTGACTTTGACAGATACTACCTAACTCATCAAACCTACCCACCCAACTCCACCCGTGCTGAAAAATCTCGTCTCCGGAGTGCAGCTACACACTACCGACTCCTGCCATCGTTGGACTTGTCGAATACGGAACCTCGCCTCATGCTAAAGGACAAGGAAGTTGTCGCCGATCCTGACAAGCAGTACGAAATTGCTCGATCGGTACATGCCCGTTCGCATGCTGGCATCAACAAAACTACCGCGCAAATTGCCGAAAAGTATCACTGGATCAGGATCAAAGAGACGGTCAGTGTGGTCATTCGAGAATGCATTGACTGTGGCAGTAAAGAGGTCGGCAGCAAGTCTGCTGGCAACAATAATGGTCACGTGACAGTCGCAAGTCGAGGGATAGGCACAACGACGGGAACTTCTAATGTGACTCTCTCGGGCATCGCGAGAAATGGTCAAAATACGGGCAGAGTGGGTGCTAGCATCGTCATGTCTGAAGTATTTGCTACTCCACCGCAGCCGCCAAGTAGCTTTCTCGTCGACCCGCAACTCATGTCCTCGACTGAAACAACGTCAGTGCCCCGTCCATTAGCAGAACAGAGTCCTCGGAAGCTTTCTCCTTTCCAGCTCCCACCTCTACGACATGCGCAGGAGACGGAACAGTCGCACCTGTCAGCTGCAGACCACAGAAGTGTTGCAAGTGGCAATGCCTTTGCACCGGATCGTGACAGCGACGCATCAATGACGAATTGCGATTCTTCCTACCATGTAGCTAATCCGACAGGCGATGTTTTGACAAGCGAAGATGTGGCACGGTTAACACGAGCTGCACGAGGAGACGACGACGATGGCACGGGCGGCTGGGGATAATACACTCGTATATTGCTGTGAAGAAAAGTAATCTGCACATTTTTCTACAACATACACTGTTACCTTACCCAGCCCACGGAACCTCAATTATAAGATGCAGGGTTGCAATTTTCGCAGATGCCATCGTATGTACCGATGCTAGCGAGGCAATCGATCTCCTTTTGAAATTCTGTCGCCAAGTCATTTGAGCTCTCGTCACAAGAGGCAAAGGGCGGCTTCTATACGTACTGAATGGAAATTTAAGGACGACGCTGCAGGGTGCTGTCTTTAAACCATTGACGCCGTGCTCAAGACAACCTGAGTCGAGTTAAAAATGAACTCATGTGTAGGCAATTCAAAGGTGTATTTACCGGTTACATTGCAATTTTTTGATCCCATTGATCCAATGATGCACTCTGCGTGGATCTCACCAGTACCTGTGCAACTGAAAGCAGAGGATGCAACTAAGGCCACTAGGGCCAAGACTTTGCTGGTTGTTGGAAAATGCATCGTGGTCAGGCAACATGTACCGTAGCTGTCGATCCAGCCTGAGCGCAGGCACGACCCCGCCATACTTTAAGTATCTCGACAATGCTTCAGCGTTCGCCTTGTGATCCGAGCGTGTCTGAACGCATAATCGGGAGCTTCCTGGTCTTGCTTGACTGAGAGACTAGGGGTGCCCTGAGAGATGGAGCACACATGATACTTTCAGATGATAGTACGAGTCTCGCAAGCCGTTGGTCGACACAGCATGCTTGCCGAGCGCTGAACATTGCAAATTATTCTCGCCAAGGAATCCCGGATATTCTGTACCTGATCGCGGTCGTTGCTGCGGACCCGAGTGAGTACATACCTAGGTAAAAGGTATGAGATGTACTGTACGCCGATGTAATTCAAAGGCGGCGGAGCAGCAAAGCGTCTGCCCGACCGAGCGAGCCACCACGTCGCAGTCCATGTGTGTACAGTAGGCGGGTGTGACACATATTGGCACAAACATCGCTGTAAAGTCGTATAAAGCACATGGAAACGCCCCTGCGATGCCAGTCCAAGTATCGGCTCCTTGCTTCATCGCTCGTGATTGTCTCAAGGGAGGCTCTTATCCATCAATGGCTTCCACGAGACCACTGTTCACGCAGGGGCGCTGGCACTTGCGCAGACTATTGCAGCAGGTATTCAACGTTAAGCTTATAAGTTGCATAGTTGGGCATCAAATGTGGTGAGTCCATCAAGTTTACTCAAATGTGATATGTCGTGCACGGCAGCTTAGGTCGGGGGCCTCCCGCTTCGTCGCCGCCTTCCTGATCAGGTTACTCTCACGTGATCCTTGGCGTTTGCGCTCCTTCCGCAAGCAAGCCTCAAACCTTTCGTGCCTCTCCAAGTATGATCGGCATAGGTTACATGTTTTCTTGCTGCTCTACTCCCGGACCTATAGACATTGGCCTTCTTTATTAGCCAAATACAGAACTGCACAATGCAAGATACTCGATCAACTTAACATTTCAGCCCTAATTTTCAGTCTTCTTGGGGGAGACTCCACTGCATGGTTTTTCGTTCACAGTATCCCGAACACCGGATCATCACCATGCCCGCCAAAAACTTGCCGCAACATGCAGGCCAAAAACGCAAGCGTCATGAGCAAAGCCCGCACCAAGCATATGGGAACGAGGTCCATACAGCAAATGGCAAGACATCCGCTGCAATGACCATGCACAGAGCCGAGCGTAACGAGAGGACGCAGCCAACTGCAACACAGCTGCCAATCCACAACCACGCGAGCAACATAGCAACTACCGTCAAAACGAAACCAATCACCCTCCTGACAGGCGCAACAGGATCCGGTAAATCAACGCAATTGCCCCAGATCCTTCTCCGTCATTTCCCACCCGGTACTAGAATCGCAATTACCCAACCTCGTCGCGTTGCTGCCATCTCACTTGCCAAGCGTGTGGCCTCAGAGATGGACTCGCCACCACTCGGTCACCCACACTCCAAGGTTGGCTACTCCGTCAGATTCGATCAAAAGGTTGGGTCAAAGTGTCAGATCAAATTTTTAACCGAGGGTACGCTGCTGAACGAGGTGCTAGCTGATGGAACGCTGGGAGAATATGATGTAGTAGTCGTGGATGAGGTCCACGAGCGAAGCGTAAACGTAGACGTGTTGCTCGGTTTGCTGAGGAATATCGTCCAGGGTCGAAAGGAGCGGAAGGGGAAGGGACCTCTGAAGTTAGTCGTCATGAGTGCTACCGCAGATTTGGATGAGCTGTCGACCTTCTTCAATGATGGCTGGACTCAATCGAGTGGACCAAGCCTACCTATGGAAGCCGTAAGTGGTGCGGCGGCCGATGCAGGCCCCCTCGATCAATCAGCCAGCAGTGGCAAGAAAAAGAGAAGAAAGAAGAACGCCCGTGATCTCGATTCGCAGGAGAATAACATCAACCACAGCGAGCACATCGAGGATGTAATGCGAGATGAAGAGCAGGTTGAACCTCACTCGGACTCAGACATGTCGCAGCACGTTGGTATAGTTCGCGTAGAAGGGCGACAGTATCCTGTTTCTGTCACTTATCTCACAGAGGCCACTCCGGATTTCCCGGAGGCTTCTGTCAAAACGATTTTTGAAATACATTACAGAGAGCCATTGCCTGGCGACATATTGGTCTTTCTGACCGGCCAAGACGTGGTCGAATCAGTGGAATCGCTGGTCAAAGAATACGCCAGCGTCATGGATGCCGCATTGCCTCGACTCCACGTCTTGCCACTGTTTGCATCACTTCCGCAAGCAGCTCAGCAGGAGGTTTTCGAGCCGACGCCAGCGGGCCATCGAAAAGTCGTTCTTGCCACGAACATTGCCGAGACCTCAGTGACGATTCCTGGTGTACGCTACGTTGTGGACTGCGGCTTAGCGAAAGTGAAAGAATTCTACAGCCAGCTCGGTATGGATACACTTCTAGTGAAGGAAATTTCAAAATCCTCGGCCATTCAACGGACAGGTCGCGCAGGTAGAGAAGCCCCTGGCAAGGCCTATCGCCTGTACACAAAGACCGACTATGAGAAGCTCGCTGAGACGACGACGCCGGAAATCCTTCGGTGCGACCTAGCCTCCGCAATCTTGGCGCTCAAGGCACGCGGCATCACCGATGTCTCATCGTTTCCCTTCCTGACCCCGCCACGCACGGGAAAGCTGCGCAAAGCTCTCCTGCAGCTCTACTATCTAGGCGCCTTGCGGGAGGACAACGGTCACATCAGCGATACAGGGAGGAAGATGGCACAGATGCCGCTGAGCCCGGCACTAGCACGGGTATTGTTATGGTCGGCTCGCGGCGGCGCGGCATGTGTGCTATCAGTGGTGGATATTATTAGTTGTCTGTCTGTCGAAAACATTTTCCTGCATGTGACCAGCGAGGAGCGGAAAGAGAAGGCGGAAATGAAGCGGAGACAGCTGTACAGACGTGAGGGCGACCACCTGACGCTTCTCGCAACTGTGAGCGCCTATGTTGAGGCGAGCGACCGCAAAGCCTGGTGTCGAGATCACTTCGTGAGCTGGCAGGCTATGCGCAACGTGATGAATGTACAGAAGCAGCTGCGAGAGCTGTGCACGAAGCAGGGCCTCTTGGCCAAGGGTACAAAGATGGACGCGGTAGGGGGCGCAGAGGCAGTAGCGAGGGACCCAGAGTTGGGCGTGGAGATACGCAAGAGCTTCATCAAAGGATTCATTGGGAACGTGGCCAGACTGATGCCGGACGGTAGCTACAAGACGGTGGAAGGCAATCAGACTGTCGCCATACACCCTAGCAGTGTGCTCTTCGGCCGGAAAGTGGAAGCCATTGTCTACAATGAGTTGGTGTACACGATGAAGAGCTATGCAAGGGGAGTCAGCGCCATACAGTTTGCTTGGTGGGGAGACGCTGCTACAAGGGAGGAGCAAGACGCATAAGTAATACATATATCCAGATGGCCTCAGCAGCCATGGATTCCTTGCGAGCGTTTGTTTGCTGGGCTGCAGAGGAAGGGAGCGGCCATGGCGAGTCCAGTCGCGGATGCTGTGGAGTTTCCACGCGGAGGGTTGACTGACATGTAGGTTTGTAGAGGTAGCTCATGCCTGACCAAGAAGCCAAGATAGGATGGTTTTGCGATGTCTGCCTTGTGAGCATCTAGCTGCATTGGAGCAGCAGTGTGGTCTTTCTGAGCAGGTAGACTCTGTTACCTTCGGCTAGTGCTGATTTCCGTCGCCGAAAGATCCTCATCAGAAAGGTTTCAAGGTGCGGGGCGCCAGTGTCGGGGGGCGTCGTTGCTGCTGCCCGCGATATGAATGCCAGACTCAGGTCGAACCTTCCCCCGTTTCACTCCCATCGGGTCAGCACACCAGGAACACTTGGGACTTCGTATTTGAAGATCATCATCCAACGCAAATGTCACTCCAGCGCTTCAAGCTGATCTTCTTTGCCCCGCCGAACGCGATCCAACAATGCAAGACGGCCATTTTCAAGACGGGAGCTGGCACAATTGGCAAGTACTCGGAGTGCTGCTTCACTACGCCCGGCATCGGCCAGTTCAGACCTGCGAAAGAGGCCAGTCCGCATCTCGGCACGCCTGAGACCCTAGAGGAAGTAGGCGAGGTTCGATGCGAGCTGATGTGCTCAGGGGAACAACAGACCCGGGACGCGGTCAGCGCGCTGAAGAGGTACCTCCGCTGGCTGACAGGACCTTGACTATACATGCTGACCAGCTCTCGCAACAGTGCTCATCCCTACGAAGAAGTGGCCTATGAGGTCTATCGCATCGAGGACTTCTGAGATGACGGTGCGAGCGCGATGGTTGGGTCATTGCCTCCAAGTCTGTCAGCCTCGGGCATTCGGACATATCGCACCGTTGGAAATCATCAGCCCCCACCCCTGATTGGCTGCACTGCCAGATCTTTATCGACTTCATCCCAAATCGACCACCACCGCTGCCATGCGGCGTGGTAGCGCAAATGCCAAACGCGTTGATCCCACCCCGCAACAACGTGTCAGAATGATCACAATTCGACGTGTAATTGCCCAGATCCATTTTCGTACGCCTGACTGCCACGCTTCTTGCCCGAGCCGCCAGATCATGGCTGCTGTGCCGCACTTTATTGTGCCCGCTCAAGTGAGCCTGGCAGCTTGAGTGCGCCTGGCTATTGCCCAGGCCGCTATTCCCGCCGTTGTGGCTTGTTGCTATGCACATGGTGTCGTCGCTTCCATCCGAGGTTGCTGGTGCTGGCGTTGAGACAGCCTACACTTTACCTTGCCTCTGCGCCTGCCCGCCACGGTTGCACTCGACTGCACGTACCATCGGCTTCTGCGCTAGCAAACGAGCTATATGCACGAATCAAGGCCAGGCGCGCTCCGCGATTGATTGTCGCTGTCATCGATTTAGCCCCTGCTTGGTTGCGTCTCGCCCGCGCATATGCGGGTCAGCCGCTCCGCTCGATCCTCCCACCTGCCGCTTCCATCTGTGACTCGTGCGCCACGCGCTGTGGCACACAGTCACATTTGCTGCTAGCAGCTTACACATGCCCAATAGGCTTCGTTGGTTTGACGCAGCAATTCTTCACACTGCTCTGCCCCGCTGCAAGGTGCAGAACGTGCATGAGAGTATCGTAAAGAGGCCTCAACTGGCACATGCAGCGCTGAGCGCTCCCTCCAGGCCCATTCAGCAAGTCACGTCAGGTTTTACATGCCTGTTCAGCCACCGCTGCGACTTCGGAGGATGGCCACCCACGGTGGACCAATTTTCACGGCCAACTGTGGAGCTCCCGCGACGAGCCGTCATGCGGCGCGGTCGTCCCGGTCAACAAGCTGGATGTCGCATTACCTCACAGGCGCCGATACGAGAGCACGGGCCCGCCGTCTCTGTGCTTGCTGCATCTGTGCATGCCCGACTAATTTATTTGCGTGTCTCAAGTATGACGCTCTCGCGACGTATCATCGAATGGATCAGAACCGCCTTTGCCAGGGCGCAGGATGAGACTGGGTAGGTCAGATCATCCTTCGCATTTGGACCAGAAGGGCACGCAGCCTTGCAGCATATGTTGCACGTCTCATTGCCAATCTCCCGCACTCGCGCCATCGGCAAAAATGCTCGAGCCACAAGCCACCACATCAAAGTATAGCGCGCCTTGGTCGCAGTTCAGGCTGACATAGCCTTCAAACAAGAGCAAATCCTCTGGTCAGATCTCTCTTTGGTTTGCGTCAAAGACGTGCGCTAAGCGCCAAAGTCCAGCCGATGCAGTCCGCCATGGCGTTATTCCAGCCGTTGTGCCTTTGCCGTCAAGGCCGCTACTGCCAGACGACTGAGCCGCTGAATTGGCACGCGCCAGGTCCGAAAGACCCCGTGCATTCTCTGCCGCGCGCGACTGTGCCACAGAATTGAGCAATGCTGGCATTCTTATCCGCGCGCCCCTCTCTTCCTGACCTCGCAATCAAGATTTCTACCAGAAGCCCCTGCCCCGATTCACTAGCTTGAGCCGGATTCCTCGACCAGTACAAGGGTGTGAGGCACAGTGTTTTTCACGTTCAGCATTCAGCTCTCGGCTTGTCTTGCCAGATCGAGAACGGCTTTTCTTCGCCCCTCTCAACACTACCAGGCACTGCGAGTCCAGAACGTCGTGACTCCCTTTCAACAACATCCGGATTTGGCAGCTAGTTCACTCTAAGCAAGCATGGCGTAAGTTTAATCGGACGTGTCCTCCAATCCTGAGACCTTTCCTCACTGCGCACCGTCCCTTGTCTGACAACATGATGGCCCTCATACCCATCTGTCGGTACACAGCTTTGGTCTGATCTAGTTGCTGACCTTGCTTTCAAATCACAGGTGTGTCGAGTACGCGCCGCATGCTCGATTTCCTAAGACCGAGTCACCCATTTCACGCTCTACAGCGATGTGTATTGGCCAAGGTGAGTCGCCTAGTCTAGGCCCCTGGTCTGTCTCGTTACTACACCTGCTGTGCCGCCGTAGCAAGGCAGACATGTCATAGGTCACGAGCCCTCAGACTGACACGTAAGACTAGATTACTCTGGAGATATTCATACTCACACGGGACCTATTACGACGGAGGCTAGTTCAATTGCGTCCATGCTTTCCTCCGGTGGCTCAGTGAAGAAGAGTCTTAAATTACCAGAGCCAAAGCCATCTCTCAAACGTTCTCGATCAGAAGTCGACACCATCGAGCGAAGCAAGGGTCACCTCAAGTCGTTGCGACAAAGGTTCAAACCAGAGGGTTCGCCACCTCCACTTGCCGCCGACTCTCCGCCCGCTCTTCAAGGCACATTGCTGCCTCAGCTTTCCTCGTGTGATTTCTTCTCTCGCGGGTCCTTTGACGCTATGAGTACTCCCAGACGGGACGATCCTTTCCGCCAGGATCACCGGCGGAGGGCGTCAACTAGTGGCTCTGAAGACGAAAACTACCACCATTCTGCCAAGCACTACGCACCAGCATACGCTACGTACGGCGGATACCCGGCCCCCATGACACCCGTCAGCCAAGCGAGTCCCGGATATGGCCGCAACGCCTATGGCACAGCGTATGTTGTTCAATGTGTCCAGATGTGAGCTGGCTTTGACTAAAAGATTTTGGTATAGATCTCCACATCTCTCAAGCGCTTCCGTACCTCGCGCACAGTATGCTGCTGCGCAAGCGTCAGGTACAATGTACCCTTATGCAAGTCAGCCTCAAGGATCAGGGGTGGCTTACGAAGCGGCGTCGTCATACTACACAACAGCAAGCTCTTCAATGAACCCACCCAATCAGGAGTCATATCGACCATTCAACGTGCTAGCACCAGCTTCTGAGGAGCGAGGGAAAGCACGCTGCTATGAACACGGTTGCAACGGCAGAGAATTTTCCACATTTTCAAATTTACTGCGGCATCAACGTGAACGAGATGGAAAGGCAAACAAGAGCTATTGCGAGTACTGCGGCGCCGAGTTCACGCGAAGTACAGCAAAGAAGAATCATGTACTCGGGGGCAAGTGCAGAGCCCACCCAGACTACAAAGTCGGCGGAGAGGAGTATGGCGATGATGATGAAGATCGGCGGTACGACATGCAGCGTAGGCGATAAAAGGTGGAAGCCGTCCTGCTGGAGCATTGGGAGCACGTATGTGGATTTTCGCTTGATTTCAGGGATACTCAAACGGCCTGAGGAGTTTGAGTCTGCATTGTAACAAGTGTGAAGGTGATGGCGTTTGGAAAAATTGCGGGTCTGGATGGGCTCTGTATGTGCCACGGAGATTGCAGCGTACCTTGTTGAAAATTGTGCAAGACTAGAGTTCCTTTGAATTGAATGCCTCTCGATGCGCATGACATGGTTATTCGAGAGGTTCTTGTTGATACCTTGGGGCAGCTGATGAGTTTGAGTCTCCAGATGTGTTGGTGAATAAAGGTTGGAGCCCCCTCTCAACGATTGCTGGCGCCGCCCTCTGACGTGGAGCCGCACTTGCCGGTCACACTTTGCCCCTCTTGTCTTTGTCGCTCTCACCTCCAGCCGAGATGATGACACTCTGCCAATTTGAGTCACGTCGCGTCAACGCGAGAGCACCGCGAACTTGCTAGACACGCTGCTCCACCAGGCTGGACTTTTCCCGACCCTTTGCTTTTTCCTCTCTCTCTTTCTGGCCCAGCATACTCACACATTCCCTGAATCCTTGTGGCCGCTCTCAAGGATTATTGATCTCAATGTCTGTAGCGACTCTGTGCTTGTTTGACTCATCTCTCGTTACTGATTGTATGTCCAGCGACTTTTGACCCTTTCATATCTTTCTGAGAGACAAGCTATGTCTACAGGAATTTGATAAAACCTCAAGAGCATAGGCCGACAACGACGACGACGAAAGATGCAACCGTTGATGCTTCAAATGTCTCCTCTTAGCAAACATCTGATACCCAGAGGCTTCCCTTTATCATTAAGCTATCGAAAACGAATAGGTTTGTCGTGAGGCCATTGCGTCACCCGGTAGATCTGTACCCATACCCGGCCCAAGTCAGCCTCACATCAGATGGCTTCCATCTTCACCTTTGATCCGGATCCGCCACGCGTGGCGTCCCCGTGGTCTGTGTCGGCGCAGCAAAGCCCGCGTTTGGACGACGAGGCGAAGGCGTTGAAGAGAAGTCGCGAGGCGCTGATTGAGGACTTTGAGGAGCTCAACCTGAGCCCTCCCGAAGACCTCCACGTTACGAGGCTGGGAGCCGAACCTCAGGAGGGTCCCACGGAGTACAAGCTGCATTTGCTGCTGCGTCCCCGTCGCTCCTTCTTAGGTGCTACTACGACGCGGCATATCGCAGGCTCGCAGGCGTCGCGACAAGGAACACCTTCTCCTCGCCTTTACCCAGAGACTGACCGTAGCCCGCCAATGTCCCACTCGTATGGGTCCCGGCAATACAGACTTGAACAGCTGACGACTCAGTTGCTTTGGCGACTGCAGCAGTCCTCGCCACATCATACCTCGTCTGCGAACAATGTCATCCTTCCGAAACTGCTTGACGAGACGCAAACATTGCTACCACTCAACGAGCCCGCTAAGCTTGTTCCTGGTCTTGAGGAGAGTAAGGGCGCTCTCTATGAGATTGGCGTCTCAGACGACGGCACTTTTGTGGGCCTTGCCAAAGATGAGATGATTGAGAGCTTGAACAACCTACGTGCCATGGCCTTTTCGATTGGCTGCTCAGTCGAAATCCTGCGAATGGTGCCGGTGGGTGAATGTCGCTGGATAGACGAGGACTCGACAAAGAAAGGGAAGCTTGTGCAGACGGGTCGCTTGTATGTTGCGGAAGCCTACGTCAAGCCAGAATTGCGCATGAGCGATGGCAGGGAAAAAGATGGTCGTGACTTGACTGGCCAAACACGCAAAGACTGCTATTCGAAGACTGAGCCAACGACGGACCATGTCTCAACGGAGCAGCTACGCGTATCCATTACAGGCGCGACTACTTCTGGCAAGTCTACGCTTCTTGGAACTCTATCAACGTCATCTCTAGACAACGGCCGTGGGAGCAGTCGACTCAGTCTTCTCAAGCACAGGCACGAGATAGCTTCTGGCGTGACCAGCTCGTTGGCACAGGAGTTGATAGGATACATGGATACGCCAAATGGGACGGAGGTGGAAGTGGTAAACTACGGATCAAAGGATGTCGTGTCCTGGAATGACATACATGCAGAGTCAACCAGACTGGCGCTGCTGACCGACTCGGCAGGCCATCCTCGGTTCCGGAGGACCACCGTGCGAGGCCTAGTTGGCTGGGCACCGCACTGGACAATGCTCTGCGTAGCGGCTAATGGTGGCACTGATGGAGATCTCGCCTCGGTGGTGTCTGATCCTTCGTTCTCTGGAGCAAGCGCTCATCTTTCGATGGCACATCTAGACCTCTGCCTCCGGCTAGATCTGCCACTCATTGTCATTGTCACCAAACTGGATGTCGCAAACAAGACCAATTTTCGGCAAATCCTTTCTGCATTACTGTCGATGCTGAAGGCGGCCGGCCGAAAACCAATAATGCTGAGCAACGACAACCGCAAGATTAGTGAAGAAGACTTACACACTATTCGTCAAGAAGACTGTGCGGAGGCTGAGAAGCTCTGCAATGCTCTCAGGGATGCGCCTAGACTGAGCGTGCCCGTACTCTTCACAAGCTCTGTCAGCGGTCAAGGCATCAGCAAGTTGCATGCGCTTTTGAAACATCTCCCAATTCCCTCACCTATCCATGATTTTGACGGAATCAGTAGCGGGAGTCAAACAATGTTCGAAATTGACGACACCTTTACCTTGCCTGCATCTGCTGCGACAGTGGTTGAGGGGGCTAATGAGGTGGCAGCCAATGGGTCCATCATCAGCGGCTACCTTGCACGAGGGTCTGTCACGATTGGCGACGAGCTGGTGGTGGGCCCCTTTTCGTACGCAGCAAACGTGCACATAACGCAGCCATTGCCTGCTAGCCACTACGATGACGCCTTCCTGACGCCGAGGTCATTTGGTGAGGCGCTCCTTGAGGCCACGTCGTCGCCAAAGCTCCGAGTGCTTCCTCGCGAGAAAGAATGGCGTCGCATGAAGGTGGTGAGCGTTCGAAATCTGCGGCTCCCCGTGCAGACCCTGCAGGAGGACCAAGCAGGTACCATTGGCCTGGTAGCCCTGGATAATCCTAGCGAGGGAGCCTTGCCGGAGATTCGGAAGGGCATGATAGCGACGGTGGGCAATCCGCAGGGCGCGCATTCCTTTACTGCGACGTTTGAGAGAGCAGATGCAGCAGCAGCCACTGTGGGCAAAAAGGTGGTCGTCTACTGCGCGAGCATCCGCGAGCCAGCCAAGGTCATCGCGGTGGCTCTGCAGCAGGATGCAGCCCTGCATGCAATGCCGCCGAGGAGATCGATGAGAGAGGGCGCGAGTGAGGAGGCAGAGGGCTTTGCGTTTGAGATGGACTCGGAGGATTCGGAGGAGGAGGCGGCACCAGGCGCACGGGAGCAGAAGGTGCTGTTGACGCTCCAGTTCATCTCGTACAGAGCCTGGCTGGAGGTTGGGTCGTCAGTGCTGGTGATGCCGGCGAGTGCAGGCGGGTCCGTGTCTGGGGCGGAGGTGTCGCTGAAGAGCTTCACGGGCTTTGACGGGTTCGTGGGCCAGGTGGCGGAGACATTTGGGTGAAATGGGAGGGACAAGGGCGCGCGAGGGGAGGCATTGGGCATGTGAAGTGCAGTTAGGGTCGGTAGGCAGGAGAATCATGAGGTGACTTGGACTACAAACAGTACAGCAGTGGCACCAACCCAAGACGTGAAGCTTCCTGCCCATCCACCTGCGGCGGCTCACTCCCTGGCAGGCAACATTTGCTGATCACTGTATTGTGCCCAGGCACGCCAGGCCTTCGCTTCCAGAAACATCCGCATCCTCTTCGGCTTGCACCGCTCTTTGACACCCACCTCACGTTGCTCACTCGCCCTTCATTATCGCGCCCGTCTCAGCAAAGCCCGCTAGTCTCAGCGCTCGCCCACCTGCATCTCATTATTCGCGGGCCGTTTGAATCGCATCCGCCCTGCGACTCCACATCCTCCGCTAGTCAACACCAAGGCAATTGGGCTCTGCGCGGCCAAACACCTTCTTTGACATGCTCCCGACTGACTGCGTTACGCTTGCGCACACGCCATAACGGACGCTGTCCCCAGACCCGTGACCACAACGCTACGTGTCTTTCACTCGACCGCCGCGTGATGGACCATCCCGACTATTTCGATACGCCCGACGACATCGAAGAGGAGGAGGAGGAAGACGGGGACGAGGACGACGAGGACAGACGTGTCACCGACGCCCGTCTTCCCACGCCTCCTCTTCCTCTGCCCGGGCCTCTGCCGTCGAGAGTGCCAGCCTGGGACAAGTCGAGAAAGCCAAACATGCAGCAGACCATTGCCGTCTTGATGCACGACAAGCCCATACACCTGCTGGAACTTCCTGTCGATATCCTCGAGGCCATCATCAAGGAGGTAAGACGAGGATGGGCTGCTATGCAAGACACCAGTCGATTGACCGGCACGCAGATAACCCACACCAACGACCTTTGCTCGCTTGCAGTAACATGCTCTGCCCTGCACTCACTGACCATCCCCCACATCTACTCGCGCTTCGACATTGTTTGGCCCGAGCTTGCTCCGCAGTCAGACCCTCGAACCGGTGTCGATGCCCTGACTTATGGTCTCTCCACACTTGTCATGGCCTCTGAGATCTTCGGCGAGTCACCACACCACTCGTCGCACAATCAGCACCCAGTCACATGCACCAACTGCGGCCATGTCAATCCTCCTCCTCCGCCACCTACCACGCTTCCCACACTCGGTCACTCGCTCAAGCCGAGCCCGCTAGCAAGACTCAAAAGCCGCAAAGGGAACCACTACGCCCTCTACACTCGCAAATTCTCGCTTGGTAACGGGCCAAAGGACTGGGTACAAGAGTACATGCTATACAAGGAGGCCGGCAAGCTTCTGGGCACGCAGGTGGCACTCGCAGTAGCGCGCATGCGCAACCTGGAGCAGTTCATCTGGGACATGCCTACAGGCATCCTGAGGGAAGTCTGGCAAGCACTCTCCAGTCTCGAGGCTCGTGGCGACGGCCACCCCTGTAAGCTGGAGAGAGTCTGGATCAGATGGCACAATAGCCGGCAGAGCGAGAATGGCGAAGAAGAGTTCACCAACATGGAGAATTCGGCGATCCAAGGCTCCGTACCTGCGACGACATCGCAGGTACATCTGCCAGCGCCGGCGACATCTCTGCCTGAAACAGGCAGCAAATATCCCACCTTTTCCATTTTACCCCCGCTGAAGAGCCTGGGGGTCGTGGATATTGACGAGCTTGATTATCTGGAGGAGATGGCGGTGCTGATTGGCAGGTCGCGCCACTGCTTGAGAGAGTTACGCGTGGGTATTGCTAGGCTTCAGCACGCCGCCAACATTAGCACAGCCTCGCCTGTCCCCGCTGTAGGTAGTGCGACACGCCAGGGCCATCGGCTTGGTGGTGTAATGGGATTGTTGTTCTCGCATGTCTTTTCAGTAGGACCTGATGGGATTTCTCGGACGCCAATGTCAGACGCGTCCGAGCAGAGCATACAGCGCATCATCGAGCAGGCTGCCACCACGCTCTCGAGCGTCTCCATTGCAACTGGAGTAATGGCCAAAGATGTCGGGCTGTCTGGCAACCGATCTGCAGAAACCAACGCTCAGCCCGCGAACGATGGTACGAAGCAGGCAGCGGGACGGCCTACCAAGCACAATGGGGCGAAGTTTGTGGAAGACTTGCCTCGGATCAACACAGACAAGGCCAACAAGTCGGCACAAGCTCAGCCTGCCGCGGTGGCACACGACGCATACGAAGACCGCCTTGTGCTGCAGATTTTGGAGCTGGAGCGAGTGCCTCTTTCCGTGTTTACATTGAAGGAGGCAATTGACTGGACAAGACTATGCGAGATCACGCTGCTAGACTGTGCGAAACATGAGTCGCTATGGAAGTCGCTGCGGAGGCAGTACGGACCGTCGCCGTCTGCGAAACACACAACATGGCAGACAGCTGGAGGCCCTTCGTCCATGGCATCCGCATCCAAACTACCGCGAAGCCCCAAGGTTGAAGGATTCTCGTACCCGCTGAGAATTCGCAAGATCCACACAAACACAGTGTCGATTGCGCTGCTGTCCTTTATCAACCAGGCGTTGCCTCCAAATTCGCTCGAAGTCTTGTTTCTGCAGATGTCGTCCGACACACAGGATCCAAGTGCTGTGAGCGTGGAGCAAATCTACAAGGGACCACTACGCCGACATCGAGAGAGTTTGAGGAAGCTGTCGATTGACAGTACGAAGAAGTCTGCTGATGGCAAGTTTGACGGAAACTCGAGGTGGCAGCACTGGATGGTGTCGCGCACTGTTCTGGATTTCATTACCAGTGGCAAGATGCCGCGCTTGCGAGAGCTGTGCATCTGCATTGACAGGGCAGACTGGGTGAGTACTCCATTTGTCATCTGGCTGCACGACCAAATGAAAAAAAAGCAAAAGAGTAGAAAGGGGCTAACGAGCTGGCAGCATCACTTCCTTCAGAGGATGCCGTTTATGCCGCATCTTCGAGCGCTCTACATTCCCTTCCTGACACGAGAAGTCGAGGATCAGCAACTGAATGACAAGACAACGCGCGAACTAGCGCAACAGATACTGAATATTGTTGTGCTCCGGCCAGAAGTTGAGCTATGTTACTTGGGACTGTTCAACAAGTGCTACGAGATCCTCGAAGGAAAATGGTCAGAGCGAGACGCCGAGCTTCACCTGTCCGGTGCGAGCAGCAATGACGACGACGACGACGACTTCGAGGATGAAGACGACGACGACGACGACGACGACCATGATGATGATGACGGGGACGATGATGCATCGCACGACTCGGACGACGATGACGACCTGGAGCAGGCAGACTCCCACGACGAAGACAGCGACGTGGAAATGGGGGAAAGCAGGAACATGGTTCGTCTCCGGGAGATCTTGTTCTACGACGACAAGGTTGCAATTTTCAAGGCGCGACACGGCAGGCTCTGAGGCGGCTTTACTTCATTCATAAGGGATTTCTGGGGGATACCTATCTACTTGAGCTCGGTTGACTTTGCTCGTTAGCTACCTTTCCTACTTAGTACCTACGCTCTAGCCATGAGTGATGAGAGGCGTTTTCAAAGGGCACAATCGGGGATACTTGTATTACTTAGCATAGCGTCACTAGCACATGGTGTGGCCATTGACGCGTGAGAGACTTGTCTATATGGAAGGGAGACTCCATCTTTGGGCAGCGCGGAACAGGCAAGGCAAGGCGTTGGACGGATGCCCAGAGGTTGATTACTCAGACTGATGTCGAAACCAGCCAGCCAGCCAGCCAGCCAGAGCAAGCAATTCACGACGGCAACGCAGTCTCTCTGCTCTTGATCTGCAGCGTGAAAGACACAATGCTCTATTGTCAGCAGCAGAGCGTATCTGTGAGCCCGCCGACGAACGCGTCTAATTGACGCGTTATTTTGGGCATCAGGGCCATGTGTTGTGAAGCGGGAGGTGATGATGACGTCGATGCATTTCGTGGCACGCGTCGAGCGCGATTGGGGGAGCTGAAGAGTCCTGAGCGATGCCGATGCGCAAGTGAGACCCTGCTGAGACGGGACGAGCAAGTTGGGCCCAAGGAAGTATTGGAGGCTGACGTGACAATGAACGCGAAACAGCGTGGCAGGAAGGCACCTAGGAAAGAAAGGAGGGTGGAAGGGCAGGAGCGAAAAACCCTTTGGAGTCCACCACGCCCACACACACACGCTCGTCGGCTCTTTCCCTCGCCGCGAATTACGACACCTCGTCAACATCCCCAAACTGCAGAGTCGCTCGCGTTTTGTCTTCCGCTTCCCGCCAGTCCTCTTCCTGCCTTCACTCGTTAGGTTGCCGCACCCTGCCTTCTCTACATTGCAAGCCCTGCACTTGTTCGCGCATTTGCTACGTCTCCTGCTCTGCACTCCCGCTCCTCATCGCGCAACAAGTACTTTGCTCACGCCCCTCGCGTCCCCCAGCGCCGCCGGCGCACCCATCACACCACCAACATCCTTTCCTGCACTCCATCCGCCCAGCCCGCATCGCATGCATATATAGTTCGACATGCCTCCCGCTTCTAACCGTAGACGCGGCAGGAGAGCGCTAGACGCCACTGCAGACCGCTCAGACGCCGACGACCAGGCCCCTGCTAACGTCACCCCCAGTCGCAAGCGAAGAAAGGTTGGCGCGCTCAGACTTCCTCAAAGGCCTATGAGCCCCTCACTAATGGCTATTGATCAGGTCAACGCTGCAGATGCCGCACCCTCCCCGAACGGGACTGACCCCATTGTCGCTCCGCCATCCCGAGCTGGCAGGAAAAGCCGACAGACCGATATCCAAGTCTACGAAGACGGAGCCAACGCCGCCGATGAGCCGATAGAAGAGGTGGTCAACATGGTCATTCGAGGATTGCGCCTGCCCAAAGTTCACATTCAAGCACGTGTTGATTACGACAACGAGAGACAGCAAGCCGAACATCCTGAAGGCAAGCAGGCCTACGCGAAGATTGCGGGAAACGGCTGGACATACTACGTCGAAGATCTCTCGGTGCGTATTGGCAGGCCGCCGGACGAACGACCGAGCTCCGCTGCGACAAACGGCACCGAAGAGTCGTCTCCTTCAAAATACGACAAGTCGCTCGTGCATATCGATCTTGGTCCCTCCAAATTGATTTCTCGCCAACACGCGGAAATCGTGTACGAAGAGAAGAGCGGTAATTGGCAGTTTGAGGTCAAGGGCAGAAACGGTGCAAAACTCGACGATAGACCCTTGTCCAAGGGCGATTACACCTACCTGCATTCAGGCAGTGTAATCGAGATTGCCGACACTCAGATGATGTTCATCACACCCAACGTTGAGCCGGAGATTCACCCGTCAATCAGGGACGCTGCCAAGGCGCGTTTCTACGAGGACGAGGAAGACGAAGACGACGTTGACCTCATGCCTCCTCCAGTGGGAAGTCGCACGCCCCAGCGGAACAATGGCGCTGCCTCACGAGGCAGCGGAGCTGATTCCACGCGACCGGCACCCTCATCTCAGCAGCCGAACCACAAACAAACAAGAGCCTCCGGATATTCCACCTACAATGAAAGCTCCGGCGATAACAGGTTCCCAAGCAGCGCCGCAAAGGTCAAGTCTACTCCAGCCTACGCCAGGACCATGCTACTCGATACCAACGACGACATTGACTATGCACAAGACTCTGCCAAAGATCTGAAACCACCTCACAGTTATGCGCAATTAATTGGAATGGCAATCTTGTCGACCCCTGAAGAGAAGATGACTCTGGCAAAAATCTACGACTGGATCAAGGAGCGTTATGCCTTCTACCGTTTGAACGGCGGAGGCTGGCAGAACAGCATTCGCCATAATCTGTCGCTAAACAAATCGTTTGAGAAAGTTGCCCGACGCACAGACGAGCCTGGCAAGGGCATGAAATGGCAGATTGTCCCCGATCAACGCGAAGAATTTATGAAGAAAAGTTTCAGTTCTGCTCGCAAGAGTACCGGACGCTCATCACTGCCCGGCTCCCCCATGAAGGACATTCCGTCATCAGCGCTGGGCGACGACCCCTTTGTCGTCAAGCCCAAGTATCAGCATGGCGGTCACGATGCAAAGGCTGTCAATCCGTTCAATGTTAAGAACTCGCCTGGATCGACGCCACCCATGGCCAACTACCCTTCGCTCAAGTCGCACGCCTACACGCCCGACCGCCCAGGACACTACAACTTTATGCCTGGTGCCGTCGATTCGAGTCCTCGGAATGGCCTGTACGGTCTGAGTCCGCTGCCGACGCGGAGCGAGAAGAAGTCCAATGGCTTCAACGACGCGGCAAACTCTGGCTCCCCCTCTGGACCTTCAATACTGTTCAACAGCGATGCGCACGATCACTTGCAGACGCCGCTCATCTCAAAGGCACCCAAGCTCGCGCCTCCTAGTACAGGTCGCTTGCCTAGCCACTACATGCCCATCAGCTCTCCCGCGCCATTCTGGAAGTACGCCGACTTTACCCCGGCCAAGTTTGAGAGTCCGGTGAAGCTAGAGGCAAAGACTGAGGGCACCGACGTCAAATTCAAAGCCGAAGTAAAGTCGCTGGCTCGCAGCAGCAGTCCTCCGCTCCCCGACGCCGAAGTCGGACGAGGCAGTCCCACAAAGTCACTGAGCAATCGCGGTCTTGAGCGCGCTGCATCATCACAGCCTCGCCAGCCATCTCCGCCCAAGCAGCAGCGACTCAATTCGATGGGCCCAAGTCAGGTTTCGACGCTCTCCATGCAAGCCCAGCAGCCCCCCGCGCCGCCCCAGATTAGCGATGACTCATCGGATGAGGAGGAAGGCATGATTGATCTCGCCAAGTAAGTATTCTCGCTGTCTGCTGTCTCTGCGAGACTGTACATGCTGACTGTTCAATACAGAGGCTTTCAGCCGATTGGCAAATTCCACAGCATGGGTGCTGTACGCGGCTCTTAGATCACGCTATTTACCCAGCTCGATCAACGCGCTGCAAGTCCTTATCTGGTCACCCTTAGCGACGAGCGCATACCATTGATTTGCTTGTTGATTTTGCGAGGACCCTTTGCCTGATGAGATTGCGCGATTTCTTTTCATTACTTATTGTCCTGGGATATATGTGGTATATGATATGATGACTGGCAAGGGCTGGCGTTTATATTTTTTTTTCTCGACATGACTTGAGCTATCTATACGGAATAGATTTGTATCTAGTCATTGTGAGAATGGACATGGAGATGGGAAATGAAATGGCATGCGACGGACTGTGCTGGTCTGTTCTGGGCTGTGAAGAGTGCAGGTGAGCAGGTTGGTATGCTGATGCATGGGGATCTGCTGGCTGCATGCGCACTGTACTATCGTTGTGGACAGTCATGTCTGCCTGGCGGGAGCACAGTGGCCTTGTGCTGCAGTGTGACTGGGCTGCAGGTGGCTTGCCCACCTAGGTAGAGGTGTGTACTTTTGGTCACAGGTGTAGAATGGAGAGAGAGCATTGCATCGGCTCAGAGTATACAGGTGGCTCCTGTTTCCCGTTTGTGCATGTGGTTGTCATTGTGGTTTGCCTACCTACCTACATACCTATATAGGACCGTAGGTACATACCTACGGTGCCCATGCACATTACAGACAGCAGCTCAACCGTGTGTGCTCTCTCATGTCTCGATTTTACTTGTAAGAAGTACTTGGGCCTATCACTGCCTATATAGGTACCTACCTGATGCGTCTATGCAACGTGTATTCCAGGAGTCATGTAAGACAGTAAGAGATAGAGTGACGAGTCGCGACTTTCGAGGCAAAAGGAAGAGTTGGTTTCTAGCTATTCAAGAGAAGGTCTGTCCAGTTCGATACGGACTAGAATTTTAAGAAGGGGGAAGGGGGATGCAAGATTGTCACTTGTCCTAGCGTAGGTGTGGTCGGGAGCTACATGTTTCCCCATCTGAAATCCAGAATTCAGAAATTGAATACTCTAACGTTGACATTCCCTGCAGGTGCTCACCTGCAGTGAATTTTCATCCTTGGGCGATAAGAATGTAAAGCACGTGATACGTCTTATCACGTAGTACAGTACAGTACATGTCAAAGCTAGACACGACTGGACCCATCCCGTCTGAAGAAAACTACCAAATAAAACCCAATCCCGACACCTTGGATATTTTTTCGTCACAATGATGGATCAAGTCGATGCAGGTCAAGCTCAAGCGACTGTTTTGTGTCAAAGCTCCTAGGTACAGACGAACACGTATGTTTGTTAACAAGATTATTGTTTGTAGGTACCTCCCGTTACGTCATTGTTTCATGCTCAATGCAAGGTGCTCCCCCCGCCTCCCCCTCCGAATGCGTGACGCGTCCTACCTCTACCTACATACCTACCTCCATACCTATGCCCCGTACTTACTGCCTACCTACCTACCCGCCTACCCACCTAATATATTCATATTTTCCACCTACCTAGTCTCGAACATCAAATATCAGATCTTTACCTTGCCTGACCGCTTTCGAATCCTGCCTTGTCTCCCCGCTATAGAGTCTACATTGTACATTTCTGGAATCGACGTTGGATAGCTCACCTACATACATACCTAGGTCCTTGGCACGACCCATCGGCTTCGATCTGCATTTCAGTCTGTTTCAGTCTCTGAGGACTGGTATTTCTGGGTGCGAAAAGACTAGGTACTTAGTCGTACTACGGGCGTAGTTTTGATTGACTGCGGATTACATTGGTGCTACGTTTAGTGGTGAAAGCGTACGAGGAAGACGAGAGGAGATACGGAAGACCAGAAGAGACACTACAGACTAGAGAAGACACGACAAACGAGACGAGAAACCAAACACCAAAAAAGCAATCGAACAACATCAAAAGTAAAACCATCAAAGAAGAATCCAAGCAAAATAAAGAGTAAAGAACGAAGATTGCAAGGAAGAAAAAACCTCATACGACGACTATACATTAGATTAAATCTCTCCCACCAACATAACCCCGTGCCCCGGAGACTGGAATACAGCTATCAACCATGCCCCCAATCAAGCTGCACACCGACGACCCAATCAACACAAACACAAGCTCTACACATCAGCATCAGCGACAAGCCGACCCAACCTCAGCTTCAAATCCAACATCCACGCAAAACCAAGCCCAGTATCAAGCAGTGCAAGCGCAACCAATCGCTCAACCCTATCCAATTCAAACACCCGGTCCAGCACCGAATGCCCTGAGTTTAGGTAGTGCCGCGCCGCCGAAGAAGGCGAGCGCGTATACGCCTGCTAATTCTTACCCTGACACTGGAAATGGAAATGGAAATGGACCGCCTGCGCCACAGCCTGGCGCTGTGCCTGTCGCTGTGCCTACAGGCACAAGTACACCAGCCAGGCCACCTCGAGCATCGGACCTACCTCCTCCACCAAAGGCAGGGGAAGTCCAGCATCAGCAGCAGCATCAGCAGCAGCAGCAGCAGCAGCAGCCGCCGCA
This sequence comes from Taxillus chinensis, assembly GCA_023512835.1. Classification (NCBI taxonomy): domain Eukaryota; kingdom Viridiplantae; phylum Streptophyta; class Magnoliopsida; order Santalales; family Loranthaceae; genus Taxillus; species Taxillus chinensis. Next base: position 5,571 of record JAKCVP010000415.1, on the reverse strand, counting down.
AACTCTGCCTGCACAACTGGCCTTTTCGCCGCCGGGCCAGAATGCAGTGAGTAGATCTAGTACGAGCACGTATGCTGCGTCTGGACCTTTATCTACAGCTCCATCTACATATACACCTGCATCTACATCTACAGCTACACCTCAACCAACACATCTCTACAACACCCCTGAAAATCAAGCATACCACCAAACACCACAATCCTACATGCCCCCCCCGTCCACCGCGCCTTCCTCCACCCAACCCGCGCAGGAATCACACCTCTTCAACACAAACCCCTCGTCAACAGCAACATTCACAAACCCCAACGAGACAAGTCTGGAGAATATCGGAGAACAAAGTGCCGCCGTGTACGCCGGGGCGAAAAAATGGCTCGGAGGCGTGGGGAAGAAGATTGTTGAGGTCGAGGGCGAGGTTTGGCGGCGGGTTGAGGGGAAATAGAGTGGTATCTTGGGTAGAATACATGGGAGGGATGGAGTTGGTGGAAGGGGGAATGTGCAGGGTGTGCGAGGTATAGGTACTTGATTTAGATACCTACCTCAGGTAGGTACCTAGGTAGGGCGTAGGTGTTGCAGAGGGACTCAGACGGGAGAGTGAGAATAGGTAGAGGTACCCTTGGAAAGACGAAGTAGGAGAAATGGAGATGCATAGAGATACGTGTGTATTCAGGCTACTGCATACATACCTAGGTACTGCAAGGTCCTTCCCATCATGTGCGCCTCACATTCATATCCACGCAGCCATGACTACGTTGTCCAGGGAGGTTCCAACATGCTGCCTAGAACCGCCGTCAATGCATAATTTACCAGCCACAACCAATGCAGGGGGGAAAACAACGCCTAGACCTGCATCTTCTATACCAAAACGTCACCCTAAGCTCACAACTCCTCCTTTTCCCATTGCCAGCCGCGTCCAAACTCTCCGTTGCCGCCATGGCAACCCCGTCCAAGTGCGAGCAACGAAAACAGACTGCCCTGCACAGGTCGAGCAGTAAATCTATTACCTGCCCCGAATCCACCTTCGCCCTCGGTATCGTACAAGTCCGTAAACGGGAGATCAGTGTTTGTCTCGTTCAGCCATTTCGCCATGCGTCCCACAATCTCTTTGCGAACAGCCGGAGAAGCTACGGCAGCAGCTTGTAATTGCCAGTCCGACTTGGTGTACAGGTGCCGAGAGTCGAGCGGCAGACCATACTTTTGCATGACGTTTTGGTAGAGCGCGGACTGATTGGCATAGAGGGCTGGAGAAATGAAGGACTTGTTAGGGTTCGTGATCTTCGCGGTAGTGACCTCCGAACGAGGAGACAGCGGGACCTGCCCTTGATCCGCATCGAACGCGGGACTAGCCATGTCGTCGGGAATGGAAAAGAGCACAGAAGATTCTGGCTCGTGGAAACATAGCGCTGCATCGGCATAGAGCGAATACAGTGTCGTCCAGCTTCCGTACCAGTCGTAGGCGAGCTTGACGTGTCCCCCATCGCGCGACAGCGCAAAACCATACCACTTATCAATGTACTCTTCACTGATCTTCTCATAGTGCTTCGCGTCGGCCGTCTCTCCGATCGCAGCAGCGAGTTGCGACATGGCGCGAATTCCAATGATACCCTTGAGGGCAAGGTTGGACTGCAAGGGCAACCATCCGGCAAAGTCGTCAGTGCACAACTGATTGGGAGGCTCCAAGGCTTGCTCGACTAGGTATTCGGTCCACTGCTTGAAGATGCTGTAGGAGCGCTTCACCCAGGATCGAGCTTTGACTGCGCCATGGACCGGGCCGCCCCATTGGTCGTCGAGAGCTAAGAGAAGGGCAACTCCATTGGGATCTTCGGCCAAGCTCAAAGGAAATGGAGTTGTTTCCTTGTTTGATGAGGGCGCAGCGGGTGCGCCTAGAGTCGACCACAGAGATTGAGCAGTCCTGGGGGTGTCGTACAGAAGAGACTGAACGATTGACAAGGACATGATGAGAATGTCGCCGCACTCTTCTATAGGCTATTGTCTGTGTTAAACTGGGCCATTTCAAGCAAGAGATAGCAGACTTACCATATACTCGTCGTTGCCATCGGCATGACCTGTCAGATTGGGAAAATGAGTGCCCAAGTCGTGCATGGAGTACTTGTTGGGATACTGCCCGCTCAGCTGGTGCTCAAGTTGCGGCTCTAGAATGTAAGCTAGCCATCGCGGGTTCGTGTAAGTGAAGAATGGCCAAGCAGGGAAGATGACATCGATTGTCTGCGCGTTTCCGTTGGAGGAAATCTCCTTTAGGAAGATGAGCGGATTGTCTGGTGTGCCAGAGAACTGTAGAGCACCCATGATCTGACGAGCCGAAAGCGTGAGAATGTCCCTGTATTCGTATCCGCCGGCCTTGATCGCGTCTGCCTCCAGCTGATCGGTATAGTTCTGAGCCAAGGCTTTCGCATTATAATAGTCGCCGTAGTGGTATCCAACCAGTTCAAAGTCAGTGTGGAAGTAGGCTTTCCACAGCGGCCGCATCTGCGTCAGACCTCTGGCCGAGGCAAATTGAACGACGGGATCTTGTGTCAGCGCGATGCTGAAAACAGCAGGTTTGTTGGTATGCGTTGAGTTCTTGTGTTGTCCTTTGAAGATGTTCTCGTAGGCGAAGACGGCGTTCTCCTGCCTAATAGGGCCAAAGTTCTGCTCAGCTTCGTTGGTGAGGTTGCCTTGGGCAAAGGACCTGCGAACGACATGCGCAGGACCACTCTGGTACAGCATGTCTGTTGACGCGGAGAAGCGCAAGGTTCCCCATTCTGCGCGGTCCCAATTCTCGGTAAAGACTGCCTCTTGCTGCTTCGAGACCTGCCAGGACCAGAGTGCACCTTCATTCTTGCTCACAAGCTGCTGAATATACCATTGCACATCCGAATTGCCGTCTCCGCTCAAATAGTCGCCAGTCAGGTCAAAGTACACGTGGACATCGTAGGTGCTGTCGACATGGACAGTGACGTAGGAAGCAGGTAGGGACTGCCGCAACGACGAGGTTGGAGTAATTGGCGATAAGAATGAAATGGTCAAGTTTGCGGGGAAGTGACCGATGCCCGGAGAAGGGATATGGTAGGTAAGGTTCGTCGTTGAGGCATCGTACGAGGCTCCGACATACTGCGGATATGCGAGCTTATAGCTGTATACAGGTGTCAGCGGCGGCGGCGGTAGTGAAGGCGCGGGCAAGCTAGGAAGCTGTACCTTTTGGACTTGCCGGCGGAGGACAGAGAGTCCTGGGGACGGCCGAGCAATGGGTAGACGGTGTTTGCGGCTGGCACCTTTGCCATTAACGACATGCCAATCTGCGAGGAGGAATTAGCGGGGGTCTCGGCAGTTGGAGTGGTCAACGTACGGGACCACCGGTCCAAAAGATGGGCCAGTCCTGCCATGGTTCTTTGCGAGCATTTTTCAGCCAGGTGCTAAGGTACGGGTTTCGCACAATGAGTGGTAGGACTGGAGGATGGAGTTTGGAAGAGGAGGCGTCGACGTTGGCTGCCAGCAGCCACAGCAGGGCGGCGAGAGAGAGGAAGAGAGAGCAGGAGAAAAAGCTCTGGGGGGTGATCATGATGGGTGATTACGCTGGAAAAAGATCCCGTCAAGGGAGCGTTGGAATGAATGTCATACAAGCTCGTCTAGACCTTCTATTGCTCTTCGGCTGTACTGCAGACGCGAGGTGGAGGAGGAAGCGGAGGACGCGAGGGTTCCATCCACGACGCCGATCGCTCTGGGCGTCATGTGGGCGGAGGAGGAGCCGCGGGTACCTTGCGCCTGCTCAAACAAACGGGGCACGAGACCTTCCAACTACGCTGACAATGCCAACGCCCCGCCGTCCTAATGTTCAAGTCCTTTGAACACTGACGGCCAAGAGCGACAAGAGCCAGCGGAGGGGTGAATACAGTCAGTCTGGCTCCGGGCGTTGCATCTCAGCGCATGTGCACGGGCAGCACGCCGACTCTGATGGTGCTTGCGCGCACCCACCACTGGCAGGCAATGCAATTCGAAGCGCAGACAGCCGCAGTTGGCAAGTTTGCGAGAGGTCAGGGCATGTCGATCAATGGGCGGCGCGCGCAAGGCGTGATGGATGGGAATAGTAAACAAGATGGCGTGGGCAGAAGGAGCAAGAATTACCGGCTGGCAGCCTCAGTATAATCTTCACCCACAAGCTTACCGAGTCAGCGTCGACCAGCAGCAATCCCCTTGCTATTGATCACTCATTGCGCTGCACCGTGCCCCCTCTCCGCCGCGAAATATTATCCAAGTATAACATTGGCAGACGCCGCAGCGCTGAGTTGCTATCCAAGGAGCTCCTTGGCCCAGCTGTCCACGTGGTGATCGTCTCCGCTTTCGCTCCATCCGTCCAGCTGCCCCAGCCAGTGAGCCACGCCAGCCCAGTCCAGCCCAGCTCCTCTGCAACTGCCACTGTCTGATCATCTCGCCTAGCGCTGGTGCCTAGCTCAACAGAAATTCAGGGCTCTCCTCTGGCCCCAAGTCGCGAGTTTACAGGAGCTTCCCCGGATTTGTTTTTGCTGTGACGGCCCACGTCATCGCTCAACATTTCCAATCCTGACCAAACGCTCTCTCTTCACCCCCTGCTCGCCCTCTGGACCCCTCCACTTGCCAGACATATCCGAAATAATGCCCTTCTCCGCACAGCAACTCAGGGATAATGGCTTCTGGCCCAAGAACCTCCGGAATCCCCCCCTCCAGAGCGTCGAGGCCGCCGGCTATCCAAAGGTGTCAGGAGAGACCATCCCCAGGAGACATCCTCTCTCCGCAAAGGAGCTGAAAAGTCAGCCTCGCCCTGGCATCGCTACCGTCCACGACATCCTCAAATATGCCGTCGTCAACTACGCAGATGCCCCAGCTTTCGGCTTCCGCCCACATGTCCGGGATCACGTTGAGGTCAAGCAGGTACCCGAGGATAAACCCGACGGCACCGTCGAGATGAAGGAGAAGAAGTGGACCTTCTACGAACTCGGAAAGTACGAGTATCTCAATTATATCGAGTTCGAGCAGCTCGTCCATGACATCGGCTCCGGCTTGCGCCATCTAGGTCTCACCAAGGGCGACCGTCTCGAGATCTTCGCGGCCACTTCTCTGTTCTGGTTTGCCTCGGCTCATGCCGCTGCCTCACAATCCATGACCGTCGTCACAGCCTACGACACGCTCGGTGAAGAGGGCCTGACCCACTCGCTGCATCAGTCCAACGCCAAAGCAGTCTTCCTTGACGCCACGCTCTTGACACGTCTCCTGAGACCGCTCGAGAAGGCTACCGACGTCAAGTTTGTCATCTACAACACCTACCAACCCCCCAGTCAAACCGACCTTGACGCACTAAAGGCGAAGCATCCTCATCTCGAGATTCTCAGCTACGATGAGCTACGGAAACTTGGAAGCGAGAACAAGGTCGACACCGTCCCGCCCACTCCAGATGATGTCGCTCTCATCATGTACACCTCAGGTATGCTGCACACTGCCAGACACCGGCTCTTGTCCTTACTGACTGCTTCCCTCAGGCTCAACTGGTCCGCCCAAAGGAGTCTCAATCATGCACAAGAGTGTCGTTGCTGCTGTCGCTGG
>JAKCVP010000414.1:0-108415 GCA_023512835.1 Taxillus chinensis | reverse complement strand
GAGCTTGGGTTGTTGCCTGTTTGTTGTTGGGCGCTGAGACCTGTTGCTTGAACAGTCTTGGGTGCTTACCTAGAGAGAGGGTGCACGTTGGAGAAGAGAAAAGCAGTCTGCTGGCCGCTGGCTGCATATCACACAGTAAACAATGCACAGAAGAATAGACGCGGTGCTCAGTGCGCGAGAAGCAGAGCGATGCCCTCAAGATTAGGGGCAAGAGAGGAATGCTGTGAGATGCCTTAAGGTTGGTTGAGCTTTCATGGGCACCTTCACAATCCAGAACGAAGCATCGGCAGGGAGAACATGAAAGTCCCGCCTGATAATCTCTGCTCGTCTTCCGTCTCTCCTTGCATTCACATCTTGGCCATCGACAGGCATTAGGTATGCAAGAGACTGCAGGCTGCACCCATCTATGAGTCGTCGATAAGCCAACCCGACTCAGCGTAAGACTCGAATTACCTTAGGTACCTAGGTACACGTCTGATTGTTCATATGGATCAAGTAAACCTTTCCCTGCTCCTCAGCTGAGTGTCGCTTTAGCAAGCTTGAATTGTGTTGCGCTAGTCGTCCCAGGTCATTGTAACTGAGATAGGCAGATTCGCCATCGTGCTCATCCAGATAAGACGGGATTTTGCGCTCTGACCGACGTCGTACATAGAGGAGGTCACGTATATCATACAGCTTGTCGGCCTCGAGTAGCGAACACTGCAGTGCTGGTAGCGAAGTATGTCCCAGGCCGAAGGGAAACGCTCCGTATAGACCGAGCAAACGTTGACATCTGGTCCACAGGAGCGATAGTAAGACTTGGAGACGTAGCTTGAGAGTAGGTGCTGTGTCTATCATTGCGTTCCTATTTGTGGTTTACAAGGCAGCATACAGCCGTGAAAACCATGACAGTCAGAAGATACCTGGACTCTTAAGCGTTTGGAGCAGAGAATCAGCTCCTGTGGCACAGTGACCGTTAGGGAGCATGGGCCAGTCTCGTTCATGCTGGCCTGTCGACGATCCGGAGACTGAGCATACAGTGAAGCCCACGAGCTTCCGCAGTAGACTTGGGGAGATGCGATCTTATGCAGTGGCGTAGGCAAAGGTGTTTGGTAGCATTTGCTATTAAGCGGGTAATTTTGTGTCTGTAGTGCATCAGATTCGGTTGGCTGAGAATGAGACGAACTATCAGCGACAAATGCTCGATACACGCCATCACAGAGGATAGCCGAAGCATAACAGGCATCCGCACATGAAGCTGTTGAGGGTTCAGAGGTTTGTCGTTCTCATCGTTCTTTACACAGGCTCTGCCTCTATGATACTCTGGTCTGCAACGGGAGACTTCCAGATCTTGATGATCTTGAAGCCCGAGTCCACCAATAGGCTGTTCCAATGTGCTGCGGTTCGCTCTGAGCCCGAATTCGCTGCCATCATAAGTAGATCAGCTGCACAAGCTCTAGGCGTGCTCTCGGAAGTCAACACATTCTCGTTGATGAGAAGTCGACTATAACTCAGCTTCATTGCCTCTTTGGTTCGGGCTAGAATAGCCCGACATTTCTCGTCGGGCCAGTCGTGAAGGACGTTGTGGAGGTAGTACGCAGCGGCTCCTTTAATTGGTTGCTCGTTGAAGAAATCATGAGCTTGAACAGTGATCGCTGGGCTCATGGTTGGCGCGGCAGAGGTAACCGAAGGGAGGTCTTGCAAAACTAGTTGTCCCGTCCCGAGCTTCTCAGGCAAGAAATCATTGAGGATGCTGATATCTGATCCGGTCCCACCACCGATGTCGACCAGCAATGTGCCCATTGGCACGCACCTCTTTACCAACTCCTCAATAGGAAAATAAGTGAACCAGGGAACGTTGTCGTTGTTCTTGATTTTCATGAGTCCATTGAGATTCGTAAGGATTTCCGGACGCGCAACAAGATAATCCATAAACAATTCTCCCGTCTTCCAAGCCCAGAAAGACTCTTTGAAGTCAGACGGGTTACGATAGCCGGTTGCTTTGAAGTATTCTGGAAGACCGCTCGCGCAGACTTGGAAGGCCTGCGTATGGAAGAGCCACAAGTGGTGGTAGCCTTCTTTCGCAATGCTTTGCGCGACGTCGGTGAATAGATAACGGTCCTCCTTGTCCACCCCTAGGAGGCCGGACACAGCGAGCATACGCACGAGACGCTCTTATGGTGTATGTGAGTGGTAACTTCCACATCAAGAGCTGTGTGATATCAACTTACCGATCAGCTCCGGTTGGGCATTGGTCAATGCCGCTAATTCCTGGACAGTCTGGGGTTGTCGTCCTGCTTGGTCCCATTTGCTGAACACATCAAGATCGAGTAAGGTCTTGACAGCGGCAATAAGGAAAGTGTCGACATTGAGAAGGCGAGCGGACTTTTCCATCGGAGTTTCGAGCCTTGACAACAACTGCGAGGCCAGCGCAGCAGCCTTTTTACGCTCGATATTGGATGCAAAGCTGTTCTGGTCTACAGAAGCAATCATGTTCTCGAACTCCTCAGAGCTTAGCTTCTTCAGGTCCGCCATGATTGCAGTGTTACGTGAGATCAAGAGTCAGAGCCAGGTTCTGCGGCTGGACGAGCGCAGGGGACGTGGCTCAGCGATCGAGGCAGGCGAGGTGGCCGCGAGAGGTGGAGCTTTATCGATAAAGCTTGTCTTGTCGCGGGGGCCATACCACCCGGGCCTGCTACCTCACTGTACAAACAATAGCATCAGCGGCCTCTGCAGTAAGTCCCGCCCGGCAGATTGATCTGCATTGTATAAGCTCAACAACCTGCAGTGGACAAGACTTGAATATGCTAGGACTGCAAAATGGCCAAGAGAGGGGGATCCAGGAGTTCAAAGAACTATTCGAGAGCGTGGACACGCGGTTTCATTTGACGAATTCCTGGCAGCGGAAACCAGAGAGTCTCTTTGGTCTGCTGGAGTTTACGTGGAAGTCCGCATAGCTGGCTGCGTAGGAGGATGTCGCCTCGAGATGGTTTTCCAAGTTCCAAGCAGACTGTGAAGGTTGACGGAGATCTCGTTGCGTTGTTTGCCGCTAGAAGAGCCCGTCGATTATCTGTCGTGCTTGAATTGGACAAGCAATGGTGTGCTCATAGGTAGGCAGTGGGCAACCTAGACAGTCGGGCCAGCTCTACCTATCCCTGCTGTAGGTATGTAATGGAAGGCAGCGTGGCACGCGTGGATGAGCACGCTCGGCACTGTACCTGTACTGTAGGTAGTCAATGGAGCCGCAGCCTCACAACCTCGGTGCAAGAGTAATCGTGCAGCCTCACTGTAATGTATCACCTCAGACGCACGGCATCTCTTTTCATCCCAAGACCAAGCTGACTTGCAGCCGCGAATTGACAAGAATTCAGTCAGCTTACATACGACAGCCAGACTTGCCATTTGCGCAGATTCGCCGAGGTCAAGGCACTCGCAACTTGCATTGCAGAGCATTCGTAGCTTGGTCCTTCAGTCTCCCGCAATGCGTATGCTTGACTGAAGTGCCAGGTTCACCTTGCACTTTCAGCCGACAATCTCATCTTTTTCTTCAGGCCAAGTTCGACCGTCTCGAATTCGCCGCAATGGCTTCGCGCTTGCACCTCAGTACAGCCCCCTGGACATTGTTCCGCCAGCATCTGACAGACCTGGCGACAACCCTCCAGAATGTCCAACCCGGAACCCTTCTCGCTCTTGTCGCTCCGCCACTCCTCGCCACAACAGTATTCACTCTAGCGCGAGGATACGCATCCTGGCTTCAAGCGGGTCAAGGCGGAGTCCCGCCCAGTCCAATAGGCTATTCAATTCATCTACTCATCCGCGCAATCACCTGCCTTCAGCCAAATCTGCGCGATGTAGCGCCTTACTCGCAAGTTCGTGTGCGAAAATTGTACAAGGCTCCTGGTCAGACGTCGTACTTATGTGCACCGCTGCCTCGGCGCCAGGGTCCGCCTGAAGTCACACTGCCTTGGACCGTGCCGCAACGACAGGCTACGGGCAATCAAGCTGGATTGCGTGACTTGCAGGCTCGAGTTCTCCGGGATCTCGTGGCAAAGTACGAGGGTCAAGTCGTGCTTGCGACGAGCGCGCTTGAGAAACACGGCTCCGCGCTCTTTCTTGCGCCTGGTCTCCCGCGCGCTGCATGGCAACAGGGCATGTCCAAGGGCGAACTGGCTCATTGGCATCTTGATGCCGAAGGGTCTGGGCATGCCATGCTCAGCTTAGACGATGCACGTGAGGTCTTGGAAAAGGGGTGGGGTGAGAGGCACGCGCTGAGTGGGATGGTGATACCGTGGGGGTATGTCATGCTGTTTGCGCCACGCGACGAGGACGAGGTGCGCATTTTGCAAGATATTATGGAGTCTGCAATTCGCTTTGGCGTCAACGCTGGGCGACAGGCTGCTGAGTCGAACGACTGAACCTGGACGAGCGGCGGTTGTGGTCGTGTCTGCAAAGTCGAAACCACCACCGCCACCGCTGCTGCGGCTGCTGCTGCTTTCTAGCGGATTGAGAATATGGGTATCATTTAGTATCTTAGCATCTCGTGGCCATTAACGCCTTCTTGCATCCTCGTCGCTCGCCACTCGCTCCAGTCTCGCGGCTAGGCCGGACAAGCTATCTGTACTTGTTGCTGCAGCTTCTTCGTAACCCGGTGGCGCCTCGTCTGGTGCCGGTGCTCTCGACGTATTTGATGCTGCGCTACCAATCTCTGCGAAGCCTGCTCCACTCTCTGCAGGCCTACGCGGCGGCTGCGGAGCGGGCATGGCAACATCGGACGGTACCGGCGCACTGGTGGTCAGTGTTCTTGCTCCTGAGACAGGGGCGGTTCCGCCGACCTCTTCGTAAGCCGGTAGCTCGTCGAGGTGCACATTCTCCCAGCGTACTCCTTCACCCTGTGGCGCCGAGCGTGACTCGGCCTCTTGCGCTACGCGCTCCTTCAACCGCATCAGCATATTGTGGAAATCGTATGCTCCGCCATCTTTGAAAGTGATCTTTAATTCCAGGGCCGCATGCCCTAGACCATTCCGTGCGCCTTGCTCCTGGAGCAGCGCACCGTCTAGACCTCCGCCAACGACGGGCAGCACAGCGGCCACCCAAACATTGGGGCCGAACCAGGGAGCGGTAAGATGCGTATCTGCTAGGTTCTGGAGGGGCGCGGCAAAAGACTGAAAGGAAGACTTTGAGGTTGAGGTGTGTGAAGTAGCAGGCAGGTATATTATGCGGCGATTGGTCAGAAAGAGGGTGCCTGAGGGCGAAGACAGGGCTACTGGATCGGGAGAGGCATGAGCTGGGAAGCGATGTGGCGAGGAGAGGCTGAAGGCTGTGCGCTGTGGTGAGGTGTAGAGGGTGGTCTCAGCGGGGAGAGGAGTGAAGTGGGTGGTGGGATGGAGCATGACCCAACTGCTGATTGTTAGTGTCGGAGCTCGATGCAAGACGTCGATGGCCTACTTTATAGACATGGTGAGAGCTAGGAGTTGCCTCAGCTCGATAGCCGGTGAGGAGAGGTCTTGAAGTGCCCCTGGTTGGGGGTTGGAATGGAGGAGGAGAAGCAGGTGGACGGGAGGCAATGGCGGCTCGGAGTTTGTAGGTGCAGAGCGATGACGATTGCAGGCGCGTTGTGCTACGAGTGGGGTTTGCGTGCTCGGCTGTGATTAGGGGGGCGGCATCGAGGTCAGGTAGAGGAGATGAGGTGGTGCCGCGCAGGCGAGTGTAAGAGTGAGAGGCGATAAGCAAGCGGTACAGGTGAGGGAGGTTGAGGAAGGGAGGCACTGTCTGGCACGGGTGGGCTGCTACTCTTCACATGCTCGCTGTTCCCCCACGTGCATCTGTCACTCTGATTGACCTGCAGCTTGTTTCCTACTCTTCGTACCCGCTTTGGCACAGTGCATGCAGGACGGCTGACAGCTTGTAAAGGATGCCTCGAGCTCGCGCATGGCATGCCTAGATCTGTACACATACAGTACTGCGTGATCGTCATTCTTTTTTCAAGGCCAATGACAACGTCAACCCCAGGTGCCAGTCACCTCGTCACAGGCATACAATATTCACAATCTCCAACACTCATCGCTAGCCCGTTTTCTTCGCATACTGGTGACTTTCAATCGACAGTACATGCCCATTGACTCTGCTAGCAATGCGCCACCCTCTGCACCGCATCTTCCTCTCTCTCTCCCTCTGCCTCTGCCTCTACCTCTGTTCCTCTGCCATACTGCTCGATGCCCTCGTGCCCACCACTCTTGCTACCGACGCCTTCCAAGCCCGATACAGCAATCATTCTCATCATGCCACGCCTTTGTTACCCCATGCAAAGGTGCAGCGACGTATATCGTACAAGGCTAGAGTCCCGGATTTTGACGAAGCATGTAGGAAAGCCAGAGCATACTACACTCGCAGCGACCCTAGCCGCATCCGCGTCTGCACTGGCCCCAACTACTGGGCTGGCGTGTGTTACCGACGCCGCGTATCTGCTCGACGTCCTGCAGGTTTGGTTCTTGTCGACGGCATGCGTTGCGACATAGACGAGGCCTGTGTCACATACAATCCAAAAACTCTGCAGGTGGTTGATGTTGCGGCCCTTCCAAAGGGTGTCTACGTGACTGTTGCCTGCGTCAAGGCTGATGACGAGCAGCATCACTATGGTCCGGGGAAACCTGATCCGGGGGACATATGGGTGGCTCTCCCAGTCAAAATCCCTCTGCAAGCGACCTGGGTGACGGCCAAGCTAGCTGTCCTGGGTGACACCAGTGACGCTGCCTATGATTTATCCTTTTACTATGGCAAGGTTGGGCGCATCGATAGACTCGCTGCTACTAAGAGCATTGGGAGTGGAAATGACACGCAGACTGCCGATGGAACAGTGCATATGCTCGATATTGGCCTCCCGCCACCGTGGCAGGACGTCCCACAGGATCTCAACTTCCAGGCAAAGGTCGAGTTCCACACCAAGCATGAAAATGCACTGCTGATGACAACAAGTTATTCTTTTGGCTCCTTCTTACCTCCTACATGAGCGCAGCGGCATGGGGAGAGATGGGGGTCCGTCAAGGAGGTCGTTTCGGGTGTTCAAGTAGAAGAGGTCAGGCGCGAAGAATTGATCGCGTCGCCAAAAGATATTAGTATGTTCAAAGAAATGGCTACGTGCATGCAGGTACACACCTACCTTACATAGAGTGAGGATGGAAGTCGGGACCCGACTGGAGCTCCAGGCTAGTCGCGGCCCCCCGTGCCCCCTTCGCATCAGCCTTGGCGCGTCTGACGGTCAAGAATACGCGGACCGTTTCGCCGGCCCCGACCTTCGCTCGAGCGTGAGCCTGCGCCCATGCCATCCCCTCCGAACATCGCACACCAGACCCATCATGGACTCTGACCTGGCCAACTCCGGCATCTTCTTGCTCTCCGATGCCTTCAAGGCCTTGGCTGATCAGTACAAGGGTCTTGCTGCAAAGCATCAGCTTGTCGAGAATCGCCTCCAAGCTGCCTCTCAAGAAGTATGTCACCAGCTTTCTTTTCTCTTTGCAACAACCACTTTCCTGTATGATGAAACAACATTTAGCTCTAGATCTGCAATAGCCCTCTCCGCGAGGGATGGAAGATACCTAATACCATAGCATAGACTGATACCAGCCCCCCTCTTCACCACCTTCTCCTCCCCCAACATGCACAACGATTGCTAATCTTCCCTCAAAGCTTCAACACTTCCGCGCCCTTCACCCTGCTTCTGCTGCCCATTACAAATCAAAGGCTCTCCACGTCGACATCGACCCCGACGTCGTGCCAAACCGCTCCCTGACGGAATGGCTGTATACCATTAACGGTGTGAATAGCGAGTCCGCCCCAGAACACTTTTCCGTGATAGAGCGAGCAGGTTTCGTCTGCTTCACCCTCGAGAGCAAGACCAGCGGCGCCTGCCCATACAACAACATGGCTCAGACCCCTGCTCCGCAGGCGATAAACAAGCCTATGCTACAACTTGACACCGCTCCCCAAATCCCAGACATGGAAGAAGACTTCACACAGCTTGGCTCGCGGCAAGGCAAGCTCAACTGCCCTTTCGCCGTCACACCCTCACCGTCAGGGCTTCGACGTTTAACGATGCCCCCAACACCGCGCAGCTCACGTTCGAGAAATTCTTCCGCCAAGCCCAAATCAAAGCGTTCGTCGTTCCATGATCCGCTGAGACCTGAAACCGTCATATCTGAGGAAGGCTCCATAGTCCGCGACGGTAGTATCGCTGGGTCTGGTCCCGCCTGTCCGATTCGCTTCCTTGGCGACCACAGCCCGGAAGAGATAGCAAAGTACTTTGACGAACACAAACAAGATATGCCCCGTAGTCATGAGCTCTGCATCAAACGTTTCCAAAGTAACGCCGAGTCCATAAGAGAGCTCGACCAAAAGTACGGAAACCTTGTCATGATGATTCAGGGTCTGGGCAAGATGCATAAACCTATGATGCCTGCCACCCCTATTGCCGAAGTTGATGAGGATGCTGTCGATGGGTTTGATGAAGTCCGCTCCAATGCAAAGTCAAATTTCAAGGTCCGGAAATGGGCACAAGCCATCAGCAATGACGGCGGGCCTGCACAGGTTGCACAAAAGCAGCCAGAGCCTCAGTCCGCTGCGTCTGAGAGTGCTGCCGAGGAGCGACAGTCTCATTGGGATAGGCCCCTTCGTGAGGTCAGGGTCGGTGAGTCTCCTTCGAGACCGTGGGGCGTTCCCATTCCTTCCAAGTACCTGGATAGACGAGAGTCGCATGACAGCACGCCGGCGCCCCCGCCTAACGAGGCTGCAGCCTCGGTCAATATGGAGAAGCAGGAAGCGGTTGGCGTGACGAAGGAACGACCCAAGGGTAAATGTCCCTTTGATCACAAGGCCATGCTAGCCGCTGGTATGCCAATGCCTCCAGGCATGACGATGCCAACCAAGCACCTCGATACGCCTTCCAAGGATGTGGATGCCCACGCACCTACAACAGAAACGACTCCCATGCCTACACCCGAACCAAAAACAATACCCAACTCAGCCCCAGAACCGCCCACGCGCCCTCAAATGCCCGCAAGGCAGCCAGCACACAAGGACCTACCAGCCGAGCGTGACGACACTGGCACAAAATCGCCCGACAGCGGTCACGCCAACGGGGTCGTCAACCAAGGCACAATGTTCTTTCAAGATGCCTCGAGTTGGCAGGAAACGGGACGCTTGATAAACGCAAGCGGTGGCAAGGTGTTCGTGGGCTACGATATTGACAGCGTCCTTCGCATAATGAGAGAGATTGAACTCTTCAAGGGCTTGCGTTTGGACGCTTGATTGCATTTTACGGGAAACGGTGCTGGAATTGGTTTTTCTGGAGTACTTGAGGGTACCTATGGGGTTTTTATGATTATGAGATGACGATTGAACCTGATGATACCCATGCATGGCACACGGCGCTGAAGAAGCGTTTAATGAATATTTTTGAATCTTGATACCTGTTCTACTCTTCTACCTTAATTTGCTCATGTTTCTTAGTCTGCTTGGAAGAGTAGTTGTGAGATCGTGGAGCACCGTACGGGAAGTAGAGGCGAGACTACATGAGTAGAAGTGTAAATTGGCCCACGTCCACGGGAAGATATTCTACAAGATTGTGAGAAAATATAGTACACTTCTCATACAAGTTCCAACCCAACCCAGCACATCCACATTAATGTCCACGTCAAACCTAACAATCATCCCTCGAGTCTGAGAGAAGGAAACTTGTCCGCCAGCCTACTCTTCAAGCGCGCCACAAACGCGCTCCCCTCACCTTCAGCCGTACCTGCCTCTCCCTCTGCACCACCACCATCCAGCACTCTACTCCCCTCTCGCCCGACCTCACCCTCCAACCGCACCAGCACCTCCACGATCCTCTCATCCCCTCTCTCCGCAAGCCGCCATATAAGCGCGCTTACAGTCCCCAAGCGCACTGCAAACCCCTTGCTGCCCATCTCCCTCCAGAACCGATACGCATCGTCCGTGCTGCCCTCAACGTCAAGTCGATCGTTCAAGCACACGAGTATCAACCGATCATACGTCAGTTCCGACGGCTCCAGTTTCCGCGCCCTCATCTCTGCGACGAGAAACAGTGCCAAATCCTTACGGCGTGCCTCGCGGCAGCCGCGGAGTAGAATGTCAAAGGTGGATGTACGGGGTTCGACGAGCGTGTGCATTGACTCGTAGAGTCTCATTACGCTCGTCATGGCTTGCTGCATGCTGCGCGACGAGGCGATCAAGTCGTCGATGATGCGCTTGTTGTCGATGCCTTCGTCCGCGGCTTGCGCTTTACCTTCGTTCGTGCCTGTTTCCAGGATGGCGCAGAGTATGACATGTGGTGCTGCGAGGGGGATCTTGCGGCCTTCGGCGCGGAGGTCGTGCAGATATGTCCATGCTTCGCTTGGGTCGGGCATACCGAGGAGCGCGCGACGGATGGGGCGTGTGACGGAATCATCTGGATCGTAGCCGGCGGCTTGCATGACGCTGAGAATAGTGAAACAAGTCCGTACATCGCCTGCATTCGCATACGCGAGAATCAAGAGCTCGGTGTTGTACGAGGACCAGGGCGTGCTGCGCTCCACGAGCATTTCATACGCCTTGGTCGCCATGTCTGGATCGCCTGCGCGCGCCGCAGTGTGCAGCACGCCGAGAATCTGGCCAGTAGGGATGATGATACGGCGCGTGACTACTTCGCGGGCCCAGATCGCCTGGACGAGCGGGTAGTGCAGCGCGGCTGTTGCTGCGTCGAGCATGGCCATCCACTGCGTCTGCGACACACTCGCGGCATTGTTCAGACTAATCTGGACCTGCAGGAAATTCCGTGCGGCATCGAGCTCGCCGAGGTCGCAGAGTTGGTGCAATAGTGCTGCTGGGAGCCAGGATTGAACTTGTAAGCCACGCTGGCGCATGTCTTCATATGTGCTCAGTGCCATCTCGATTTGTAGCTCTTTCATCTGGCCGGCTACGATGCTGTGCCAGCCGTCCGGGTTGACGTCGATCCATCTGGTTTGCATCTCTTGCAAAATGCGAGAGCGGAACAAAAAGTCAGGATGGACGGCTAGGACGCGCAAGAGATTGTGGTAGGTGGTGGAATCGGGAAGTATGTTCTCTGCACGCATCTCCTCAAAGACTGCTTCTGCCACAGCTGCAGAGCCATAGCTTGGGTGAGCATAGGAAAGGATTTGCGCATTGTAGATGGACAACGAGGGCTTCTCGCCCCGGTCGTGTACGAGAGTGTAGATGACGCGGGCAACAAGTAGCGAACATGCTCGATTTGATGCTTTGAGCAGGATGCCGTACAGCTGCGCTGTACTTGCGACTGTCAGATCGCCTTCCACGCGACAAGTCTGGACCTCTGCTCTGTAGTCTTCTCGCATCGTGTTGATGGATCGTGAGCTCAAGACTTCCTGAGGTGTTGCAATAGGCGCTGTACTATCCTCTTGCAGCGCTGTCGCATCTTTTCTTGTGCTGCCGCCCTCTTGCTGCGTCGCACTGTCCTCTATTTCGGCTGCAAGTGAGGGGTCCAAGTACTTTTGAATCATTTCAAGATTGCTTATTTCGATGTGATCGTGCGTAGATCTCTTGGGCCGTGGTGTAGACGCGTCGACTCCTTGATCATACCGCGCAGGGCGCACGGGCGACGGTTGCTCCTCCTTCTCATAATGCTCGTCGAATCTTTGTGCCCTGTGCTTGAGTCGCGAATAGAGTGACGTTGTCTTTGATCCTGGTCCGAATGAAGGAAACGTAAAGTCAAGATCGTTTGCTGAGGTCCCACCAGGTCGAAGTGTCAAGTCAGAAGTCCTCCTGTTGTGGGACACGTTCATATCCCGCGCCCGAGGGGGCACGATATGCTGAGCATGTTCGAGACGTGCCCGTACGACAGCGGAATCTTGCCCACGCTTCTGCTCGCGTGCCATTGAGCCCTGTATCCCCCACTTCGTGCCATCTCTTGTGCCGAATCCAGGTCTGCTGTCTGCGCTCGCGTTCCCTTTGCCCCCATCATGATCTTTAATTCCTTTTCGCGGTTGCTTTTGATCCGGTCGCCTTTGATTTATTAATCTGTTTCTTTGCTGCCGAGCTACAGCGGAGGTGGTACTGGCTGTATGAACCGTATCGTCCTGACCATGGCTCTCGTGCTCTTCTGTCCGGTGTAGCGGTGCGAGAGCGCTCGCATGGCGCCTCACAGGTATGGCTCTATAGAGAAGAGCTTGAGAGAAGGACGGGCATAGGCATCTCCAAAGCGCATCGCAAACGAAGGGTGTAGTCATCAGCTAAGGGTGACCGGATCACGCCAGAAATGTATCGTATAAGGATCCTGCAGACTACGCGTGGCCGTCGTGTCTTGATGCAACGAGCGCAGGAATATGAGTTGGGTTCTGCGTCAAACACTTCTTCATACCTCCGCGGGTCGAGCCAGGACTTGCTAATCAGCTGAGAATGACATGTACAGCCAATGCAATGGAAAAGGATGAGGTTAGAGTCGTGACTTCCTCGAGAAATGCAGGGTCGGTGCATTGTGAGGATGTGGGATGTGCACAAAATTATGCATTTGCACATGTCAAACTGTAGCTTCAAGCAAAAAGTTTCTATCAACTTCGTGCGCTCGTTCCTGGTATCCAATCCTACAAAAGCAGATGGATCGTCCCGTTCGAAATGGCGGACGTTCTACTCACTTGCTATAAGCGATCACTCCCAGAGGGACTACGTGGACTACTCGACTCATATATTGGCGCCATTGAACGAGCAGACTACCACCATGTTTTATCTGCGCCAGTCGTACAGAGCATTTGCGAACCAATTTCAGTCGCAGCTTCTCTCCAGAACAGCATTTTGGAAAAGATAGACTCCACGCTACCAGACGCAGAGGATGCACCGGGTCCACCAAGTCAAGAGCATTCCTTGTTCAAAGCTCATGTCCTCTTCCTCGCTACAATAGCTTCTTTACAGGCCTTCCTCCAGTCAAATGTGACGGGCCCACCTTTGAGCTTTGATCCGGTATCAACGCTCTTTCCAAAATTGGGTGACAAAGACTCGGATGCACGTCAAACCCTCCAGCAGCATCTCATCTTGTCGCTTAGCAGCGACGGAGTTGCCCCATACAAGCTCATACCGAATGTAGAATTGTTTAGTTTCGCGGACACTGTCATCAAAAGTGAAAGGATAGCAAAGTCAGTTGAGTTGACACCTTGGCTACGATTGCGTGCAGAATTCCTACATCAGCGGCTGCTCTCAGAGACCTCGTCCGAGCTCCAAGAGGCTATATACCGCAGCCTGCAGCAGACCCGCCTCCTGCTCGACTCCCATGCATGGGCGCAAAACGACAGAGATACGCAGTCGGCATTTCTGTTAGAGGAGGCGGCCGTACAGCTCCATCATGGCTTCGACAAGAGGGCGAGACAAGCTTTGGATGAAGCAACTACCGCCAGAGGCTTTCAATTTGCTCTTACTGGTCTCCTGGGGAAACGGACAAAATATCAGCAGCGCGATCTTAGCCAGTTGCTAGTCCTTGCAAAGAGCAATAGTGACCGAAAAGAGGATCAAGCAGCGAATGGCGCCGTGGAAGGCGATCGATCAAAGCCTGAGAACTTGGATTTGAACGACGACACACTTCTGGAGAAAATCTCATTCAAAGAGAAATCGACTGCTTCCATAGAAGCAAAGGCATATGACGACCTTCCCAGGAGCCTTCAAGAGCTCGACCCCAACAAGCAGCCTATGCTAGAGCCACTTGACTCTATTGCGCTTCTTGCATACGCATCCTCCATTCAAAATACATCGCCTGCCGATGGTCTCACACGCGAAGAGACATTGCCGTACGCAATCCGCGTTCTCGAAGGAGGAAGCTCAAATTGGCAAGTCTACACACAGGCTCTGTTAGTCCGGAGTCGGATTGAAGGCTATCGGTCACGAACAGTGGAGCGTGGTCTCCTACAACTGCAGGCTCTTGTCGATCAAGTAGTGGCAGAGACAACGCACGAAGACTCATCCAAGGCAGAAAAGAGCGCCGGGCAGAGTACTTTCCTCCCTCGTGCGAAAGACTCGGAATCCGCTCCAGCGAACGAGCGCCTTCTCTACATCTATCAGCTCAACTCCCCAACCAGATGGGAGCTCGAAGCTGAGCTTGCCTCGCGATGGGTCTCTCTGGGTGGTCTGCGGTCGGCTCTGGAAATTTATGAGCGTTTGGAGATGTGGGCTGAGGCTGCTCTTTGCTGGGCCGCGACCGATCGGGAGGACAAGGCACGCGCCATGGTTCGCCGCCAACTCTTCCACGCAACAGCCGGGGACGACAATGCCATCGATCTCGATGCTGAGAAGTGGGAGGGCAAAGAGCGTGACCCACCTCCACCAGATGCTCCACGTCTATACTGCATCTTGGGCGACATTGACCATGAGCCGTCGATGTACGAGAAGGCGTGGACTGTGTCGAATAAGCGCTACGCTCGAGCACAACGCTCTCTCGGACGCCATTACTTTGCCTCGAACGACTTCCGCAAAGCAGCCGAGGCGTACAATGCATCCAACAAGGTCAACCAACTCAACCACGGCTCATGGTTCGCGCTCGGCTGCTGTCTTCTTGAGCTGGAAGACTTTGACAAGGCGGCAGCTGCCTTCTCTCGAACAGTGCAATTAGACGACACAGATGCAGAGGCGTGGTCGAATCTAGCAACCGCACTGCTCAAGCGAGGACCCGTCCACCCCTCCGCAAGCATCTCCTCTCCGATCCGTCTCGACGACGAAGAGGAAGCGCCCTCCGCCAAATCCGACGCACTCGACCCAAATCAGCACAAAAGAGACGCCCTCGCCGCTCTAAAGCGCGCAGCAACCCTCAAGCACAACTCGCATCGTATCCAGGAGAATCTGCTTACCGTAGCCGCCTCGACGATCCCGCCTTCCTATGCAGACGTCGTAGCCGCCATGCGCCGTATAATCGATCTCCGCGGCCCCACGGACGGTGAGCGCTGCGTAGACGCAACGATCCTCGACTACTTGATCCAGCACATTATCGAAGTGTCGGCCACGGAGGACGGCACGTCAAGCTATGACGCGAGCAAACCTGGCCTACCGCGCATCGTCGTGGAAATGCTCGACAAGCAGATAATCCCGCTCATCACGGCCTCTGCGCATCTCTGGAAATTAGTCGCCAAGGTGGCGCTGTGGCGAGGGAAGCCGGGTACGGCGCTGGAAGCGCACGAGAAGGCGTGGAGAGCAGTGACGTCGCAGCCGGGCTGGGAGAGCGGCAAGGAAGAGGAGTGGAACGGTGTCGTGGATGCCACTGTTGATTTGGCCGATGCGTACGAGAGTCTTGGGCCGCGGGAGAGGACGGAGGGTCTTGCGGCTGGAAGTGGCGAGTTGGTTATGAAGGACTGGAAGTTCAAGGCGAGGAGCGCTGTCAGGGGTGTTCTGAATAAAGGACGGGATGTCTTTGAGGGAACAGAGGGATGGGACAGGCTGCAGAGTGCACTCGAGGGATTGAAGGGTACTTGAGTACAGTTTTGTGTGTGATTGAGGCTGGTTGTGTGCACGCGAGTTGATGATGAGGATGATGATGAGGATGAACAGTACCAGTGTGTTGACCCACGCGGAAAAGTATAGATGAAAGATAAAAGTCACGACTGAACGAAGCATGAAGAAGAAACAAAAGCAGATACGAGTGATCGAATCCAATCTATTGATGAAGAAGCGCCAGATGCTCAACTATACACACAATTAAGTAAAGAGGTAGAAAAAGTCTATGCCTTTCCAAGCCTCTTCTCCCTAAGTAGTGACAGTCAGTATAATACACGGCAAGCTGCAGAACAACATCAAACTCACTTTTCACGCAATGCAGCCTCCGCCTCAACCTTTTTCCTCGCCTCCTCGATCGCCAATTGATCCGGTCTGCGCACAGCAATGTCCTTTGGCTTGTAGTCTGAGAAGAAGTACTTGAGGACCTTCTCCACAATGTAGCAGCCAACGAAGTCGATGACCATCGTAGCCGTCAGGCGGATCTTGAAGTCAACGGTAAAGGGCACGAGGGAGATTTGCTCATTGATCTCAGGCACAAACTCAGTCGCGCATGAAAAGGCAAATGCAGTGACGAGCAGGATACCCCAGTACATGCCCTTGTTCTCAGAAATAGATTCACGGAACGGACGGCCCTGGTAGTTGATTGCAAAGGTCGAGACTTGCTGGATGAGCTGAAGGAGATAGATGGCGCTGTTGAGGAGACTTGGCTCAAACTTGTTCTTCTCTTCACCAGCATCAGGGTCAAAGTCGAGGTTCTTGGGACTCGTGAGCTGCGCGTACTGCGAGATGTAGATGAGCGTAACGATATGGATCGCAAACTGTAGGAGGATGGAGCCGATGATGTAAATGTTGAAGATATTAGGTTGAGGACGCTCCTTGGAAAGACCCTCGACTGTCTTGGCGCGAGAAATAGACAGGAAGCAAATGGACATGAGCATGCCAGAGATGGTGACCTGGCCGTCACCGAATTTGATGCCGTCTAAGTAGAGGACTGATAGCGAGTATGCAGAGATTAAACAGTTAAGCGCCAGGATTTTATACATCTGAATGGTCGCAACGAGAGTGCAACGACCTTGACGAATGATGTTGGGGATAGCGATGACATTTGCCAGCTTAGAGGTGAACGGTGCTGCGACAGAGGCATCGCCCAGCTTGATTGTGGGCGGCTCATCGTCGAGATCTTCCATAAGTGATGAGGTGAGGCGGTCGGCCATTGCTTGGGCATTCTGTGAAGCCTTAGTGTTCCGTTGTGGTGTGGCGTCGCCATTCCTGTTAGCTTCCTGTAGCGCCTTTGCACCAGGTGTAGTGATGGTCTCAATCTGATCCTTTGGCGGATCAACTTTGAGACCCTTCTTCCGCTTGATTTCATTCTCGCGGTCAACCGCTTTCTGGTAATGAGGGTTGATGGGTCCGGGAGGGTACAAGTGAGCGATCTGCACAGGAACAGGCGGCTGGGGCTGGTTGAAGCGTTTCATCATCTCACACTGCTTCTCGTAGATACCCTTCATCTTGTCGTTGCGGAACTTCTCAGCAATCTTATCGAGGGCGTCCTGAGTACCATTCAACAAAGCAACACCAATGTGCGCTTGCTTCAAAGCGCCGACATCGTTGGTACCGTCACCAGCCATGCAAGTAACGTAGCCCATCTCCTTCAAGCCAATGAGAATGTCTTCCTTCTGCTTGGGGGACACACGGGCGTAGACCCAGGTGTTGCGAAGGATCTGCTTGAAAGCTGCTTGATCCTTGAACTTTGCAAGAGCATATCCAGTGACACAGATGTCCTTATTCTTGATGATGTCGGCATCAATCTCCTTCGAAGGGTCAACTGGCTCATTGATCTTGTCATCCACGCTGCGCCAGACGAGCCTCTTGCCCGAGTCATCGTCTTCGGGAGCATCCAGAATCAAGGTCTCTCTGTCGACAATCTCAACCTGCTTAGCAACATGGACAGCTGTCAGCGGGTTGTCACCGGTGATCATGATAACCCTGTGACTGCTCTCGTTGAGCATGCGAACAGCCTTATGGGCGTCTTCCTTGAGAGGGCATTGAAGTACCAAGAAGCCCGCAAAATGCAGGCCTTGCTCGATATCATCGCGCTTGAAGTCGTTGATCTTGCCCATGCTGATCTCGCTGTCCTGGGAGAGGTACTTGTAGGCAAGAGCAAGGACGCGGGCTCCATTGCGGGTGAAATGCTTGAATGTCTCCTCGTAGAAAGGAGGCACATCAATGAGGAATTTGCGAATCGTTTCAGGCGCACCTTTGACACCGACAAAAGTAGACCGGCTTACTTTCTGAGTCTTTCGGTCCTTGACATGAATAGTAGCGATGGAGCTTTGTCGTTTGAGCGCAGAGGAGAACTGGAAACGGCGTCGAATCTGTGCGGTCATGGGTTCTCCGACCTTGCTGTTCAGGGTGTCTTTGCCATCTAATGTCCATCCTAGAGAGGCCAGGGTTGCTTTCTCCATTGGCTCGCCAACAATGTCGCCTTCATCCAGCTTCACAAGAGCATGCGCGGTCGCAAGTACGAGAGTTGTGTGAAGACCAGTCTCTCTGACTTTTTGAAGAGTCGTGTTCGGTGCACTCACGCCCTTAGCCTCGCCATTCGTGAGCTGAAGACCGGCGACGCCGTCGACGACCAGGTCCTCACCAGTAAGTGTTCCGGTCTTATCAAAGCAAGCAATGTCGACTCGTCCAGCGTAGGGAATGCGGAAGGGCTCTGTGCAGAAGATGGCCAACTTGCTCAAAGCTGCCAGACTGGTGTTGACGGCGAGTGACAATTCCATGGGCAGCTCCGGAGGGACAACAGAGGTAATGATCAGAATGCAGTCAAGCATGAGCTTGGAGCGTTTACGATCCTTCTTAACACCTTCGGTCCAGACATACCAGGAAGCAGCAATAGCGAAGACGCAGAGGAACAGGATGAAGAGCAACGCCTCGGCGTTGTTAGCCGAGACACGCTCAGTAGAGAAGATCATGGTTCGCACCAGGCTTCCCTGACTGGTCTCAAAGCCGGTCTTCACGACAACAGCGAGAGCACCGTTGTCGGGAGGAGGCTTGACACCAGAGGTAGCCTTGCTGCTTGCCAACTCGGCCTCTTCGCCAGTCGCGTGTGTTATCTGAAGAACCTTGGTGCCACCCCATAGGAAAGAGTTCTTGTCGACGCCCTCGGGATCGATACGAGCATCTTCCTCGCGAAGCTGAATAGAGTCTTTCAGGACTGGCGTCGACTCACCAGACAGCATGGCCTCGTTGACAATGGCCTGACCCTCCACAAGCAGCATGTCGCAAGCCACGCCGCTGTCCTCCTTGGTACGCCCCACGGAGACCAGATCGCCTGGCAGCAGCTTGTCACTTGTGACTTCTTCCCAGCCCTTGGTGCGATGGACCCAGATGTTATAAGGCTTGATCGTCATACCCCGGAACTCGTTCAGCGTCCTTTGGCGTTGCCACACGACCGTACTTTCGAAAGCAACCAGCATGAACAGGGTAAATAGGGAGTAGTACCAGTATTCGTCCAACATCCAGAGACCAACAGTGAAGACCTGAAAAACAAAAAATGGCGCTACTGCATGCTCCTTGAATAGCTCCGTGAACGTAGGGACTGGGATGTCAAAGGTGTTGTCTCCATAATGCTCTTCAAGACGTTCAATCTCTTTCTCACTTGTCAGGCCGCGAGTAGTCTGGAAAGCCTTTGCAAAGGGCTTGGGTGTGGCATCGAGTGCAAAGGTCAGTGGCGCAAAGGCCTTTTTTCTGGAATCCCAAAGGAAACGTCTCTTTTGAAACAGGAAAGATACGTTGGGCTCCCCACCAAGGTTATCGCGTTGAATCTTACAGATCTCTGGTGCACCAGCGTTTTCGACGGGGAAGATCTTGATCAGATTCGCGGACTCTAGGTTGCGCGCGCCTGTGGTTGTGAATAGTGTTTTCGCGTTGACTGTCCAGTGAGTAGTGAGCCAGAGGAGCGATTGAACCGTGACAATGGTGCCGACGTAGACAAAGGTCCACTCGGGCCCGTCAATGTAGTCATCGTAGAAGTCTTCGTTCAGGTACGCGGCGAGAAATGCAGGCCATATGAGGAGGAAAGGCGCGATATAGGTATGCAATGCTAGAGGGAGAGGATTGTGCAGAGACGATGCCCTGATTTGAGGGTCATCCACGAGCGGCATCTTGCTGTTTCCCAGACTGTGATGTGCTGGGAGATGCCAAACGCTTGACGATGTGTACAAGCAGTAGAAAGGAAACTCGAGCAGGCGACCCGACGTCAAAAGTTACGTTGGCAGTTCGTTGTATCGAGAGTATCGCAGTAAGAAAGGTCAATTGTCACCGTTCCCCGAACACTAGTGGTGAGTCAGCAGTCAGCTATCTTTTTGTTGCAATTGATATCGTTTTGCTTCTCACTTCATAACTCAACGATAAGATTAGAGCCCAAGCAGGTCATCATGTCGTCCGAAGCAACTCCAGCTGATGTTCCTCCGGCGGCCAATGGAGAGGTTGGCGAGAACGGAGAGCCCAAAGTCTCGAAGCGGGCCGCTGCAAAGGAAGCAGCAAAGGCAGCAAAGGCAGCAAAGAAAGCAGAGGCGCAGGCGAAAGCAGCAGCGGAGAAAGCCACTCTGCCGACTCGGCCCAAGCAAGTGAAGAAAAAGGAGGAGGAGCCCCTGCCCACCGAGTTCGATCCCATGGACAATTGCTTCAAGGTTGGCTGGCTCAAGGACGTCTATCAGATCAACCCAGCTGCAGACCATGTCTTCACACGGTTTCCACCCGAGCCCAATGGCTTTCTTCATATTGGACACGCAAAAGCCATTGCTGTCAACTTCGGGTTCGCCAAGTATCATGGCGGCAAATGCTATCTTCGCTACGACGACACCAACCCAAGTGCTGAGGAGGAACAGTACTTTGATTCGATCCTCGAGACTGTAGAATGGCTCGGCTATGAGCCATATAAAATCACCCATTCTTCGGATAACTTTGACACTCTCTACGCGTTGGCAGAGGAGCTGATCCAGCGCGGAAAGGCCTACATGTGCCGCTGCACCCAGGAGGAGATGAAACTACAGAAGGGCGGAGAAGGCAATAAGGATCCACGCTTCGAATGTGCGCATCGTGACCGACCATCTGAAGAGTCACTGAGCGAGTTCCGCGACATGCGAGATGGAAAGTATCCACCAAAGGCCGTAGTACTTCGCATGAAGCAAGACATCCTAGGCTCTGGCAACCCCTACATGTGGGATATGCCCGCCTACCGTGTCACAGAAAAGTCAGAGCACCACCGCACAGGCGACAAGTGGAAGATCTATCCGACATACGACTTTACGCATTGCATCTGCGATGCACTCGAAACCATCACTCACTCGTTGTGCACCGTGGAGTTCCGCACCGCGCGCGAGTCCTACGATTGGCTAATCAACCAGCTGGCAGACAGGCTTCCTGCTGTTCCTCAGCAGCGTGAATATGGGCGTCTCAACGTCACTGGAACCGTGCTCTCCAAGCGCAAGATCTTGAAGCTCGTCGACGAAAAGATTGTACGCGGTTGGGACGACCCGCGTCTTTACACACTCATGGCTCTGCGACGGCGGGGTATCCCTCCCGGCGCGATTCGCAGCTTCGTCGCAGACCTAGGTGTCTCAGATAACGTGACGATCATTCAACGCGTCCGTCTGGAGACAGCCACAAGGAAATACCTCGAGCGTACAGTTCCGCGTCTGATGCTCGTTCCTGATCCGATAAAGGTCATAATCGAAGATCTTCGAGAAGATTATCTGGAAGACATCTCGCTGGAGTTTATGCGCGGCGATGAAAAGATGGGTTCTCATACTGTACCCTTCACACGAGAGCTGTACATTGACCGTTCTGATTTCCGCGAGGAGAACGATCCCAATTTCTTCCGTCTGGCCCCCGGTAAGACCGTCGGGCTGCTGAATGTGCCTTATCCTATCCTCGCAACATCGTTCGAAAAGGACGCGAGCAACGGCAAAGTCACCGAAATACGTGCAAAGTACTGCAAGCCAGCAGAAGGGGAGAAGCCAACAAAGCCTCAAGCTTTCATTCAATGGGTCGCAAACTGTCCTGCGCGAAACTCGCCAGTGCGAGCTGAAGTTCGCATCTTCAACTCTTTGTTCAAGAGCGACAACCCGGATGCTGCTGAAGGTGGCTTTTTGAAGGATCTGACGGAGAACAGCGAAGAAATCTTCGCCGACGCTGTAGTAGAAACAGGATTCAACGAGGTTGTAAAGACTGCGCCCTGGCCCAAGGATCACATCAAGCTGAAGCACCCCGGGCCTTGGGACGTACGGTTTCAAGGTATGCGCGTAGCTTACTTTGCCTTGGATAAGGACAGCGACCTCGAAAAGGGCAAAGTCGTGCTTAACAAGATTGTCGGCCTCAAAGAGGACGCAGCGAAAGTCTGATCGGAGGGTATGCGTGCATAGAGCGAGGCGTTTGGCATGAGGGGATGGCAAGGGGATGGCGACACTCACGTTTACGAATTGCATGTTGGGCTGATTACGAGAGTGCGTACTAGAGGATTCGAAGATGTGGGCATCGCCCAAGAATGCAGACTCGAATTCCAACTCGCAGTATGTGGTATCACTTTAACTACCTTTCGTCCAACTTGCAAAGCGCTATTGGCTCGAGATGTCCCAGCAAAATTCAAAACGAAACAAGCAAAAGCACCCGCAAGGTCACAAGCCCCATTAGTGCATCAACGTCAAGGTCTCATCCTGCATAGCGCTTCAGGGAGCGCGTCTCATGGACTCGTTAAACACAGCTTTCACCAAAAGCTCATCAGCCTCCTTTTTCTCAACCACCGATTCTACGCCTCGCAAATGACCGCCAGGCCAACAACGCCATCATGCTTCAGAGGGTGACACGGCAAGCGTACACCCAGGTCCGCTCCATAAGAATACTCTGTGCAGGATGTCATGAACTCCGGTTTAAACTGGTTCATCACTTCTTCAAGACAGCCTCATAGAGTCCGGCCAGCCCGCCAATGGCACTCTCAATGAGGACACCGTTGTAGCTGCCTGTAGGCATGGCCGATTCAACGCGAAGTTGAGTGTCTTCGCTGAAGATGCCGAAGCGAAGGCCACGGGCATGGACAAGCCACGCTAGCAGCGCCTTGCTAACGTTGAAGGCAACGGGATCAACGGCGTAAGCGCGTCTGCTGCTAACATGGCTTTGGCGAGTCAGGTTGATCGCCCAGCCCAGCCCAATAGGTAGCACCAAGCTGATGAGAAGCCACAGCAAAGTCGGGGCCCAGAAACTCTCCTCGAGAAGGACGAAGAAATTAGGGTACGTGAACCAGCGCGGGCTGTCGACGCCAATTGATTTGGCGAAAGGTACCGTATATCGAAAGGCGGGTGCCCAAGGAAGCGTAACGGCCTGTAAGCCCCATGCCTCTAGTAGGGCGAAGATGATGTGGATGGCGTGAACGGTGGAGAGGTATTCACGACTTGCTACTAGATACTCATCCACTCCAGACTTCTCCACCGCAGCACCCACGCGACGCGACACCACAGAGGTTGAGCGCTCGATCAAGGCAGTCACCTCCTTGGGCGTTGCTGGGAAGTTGAGCTTGCTGGTGACTTGCTTTGGGGACTTTGGAGTCGCACTAGCAATCGCCTTGCGTGCAGAAGTTGCAACACTCTCCTCGTTCCTTTGCAATGTCAGTCGTGGAACACTTGTCAACGCGCGACGCGTCAAGGTCGCGTCATGTCTTGGAGGGGCAGCATACTCGTTCGCATCAGTGGGCGCCTTCGTCTGGCGACGCTGTCGTGGCTTTGTGATTGCTTTCTCGATGGTGTCCAGTGGTCCTGAAGTGGACTCGCGCTTCACGGGCGAGGAACGGCGGTAGTATTCGTTGAGGGACGAATTCGCCGAGAGGCTTGAGGCGTTTGCCTTCAGGTGCGCTTCCAGAGTCGATGCAATGTCATCCTTCTTCAGGCTCTTGTCGAGGTTCAGGCCTGCCTCCTCGGCCAGGTCAAGCAAGTCGGCCTTCTTCTGTGATTTGAGCCAAGACGTCATGGTCGCGGTGTCCTGTCGGCGGTTCCAATGCGCAAGCGTAGGCAGGTACAGACGCGGGATGTGGTTACTATCGATAGGGTCGCACGAGTTATGCGACCGAGAATGGATGCAGGAAGAAAGGTGTAAATACTGGGGAAGCGATGCAGGCTGAAGCGAAGGTCGACGCGAGGGTTGATGCTCGCGTCAAAACAAACAATAGGACGACACCACGCTCCAGGGAAACGCGCTGCGGTACCGAAAGGCGGTCCGAGCTCGTCGGCGTTCGGGGGCGACTGAACCCCGACAACATATCTCA
The DNA here is from genome assembly GCA_023512835.1 of Taxillus chinensis. Classification (NCBI taxonomy): domain Eukaryota; kingdom Viridiplantae; phylum Streptophyta; class Magnoliopsida; order Santalales; family Loranthaceae; genus Taxillus; species Taxillus chinensis. Next base: position 84,612 of record JAKCVP010000414.1, on the reverse strand, counting down.
TAGCTTCGTATTCTTTGATATGCCTCATTGTCACCCATGCCCACCTCTCGTTCCCTGTATTGCAAAAGAAGCGCCTCACCCGCACCCTTCTAGCCCATCGAAGCCGTCCCTCGCCAACAAAGCCGTCTGTCACGCAGGTTCGCGTCAAATCATTGTCCTTGAAGAAGCTCTCCGTCCAAACTCTTCCCTGGTGAATCCTCACCATAATTCATGGTCTCAGCTAGCGTCACTGAATCATATGCGCCCGGCACATCACAGACATTGATACATGCTTCCACAGTGGCTCAGAATCGCGGTGAACATGACCGCCCCAAGGATGGGTCGGCAAGGCGCGAGGTCGTTGGAGATGACGAAGATATAGAAGAGGCCAGGCCGCCGTACCCACATGCCATGTTGTCCGGCGGTCTCGGGGGTCTGACTGGGGATATGCTGATGCATTCTTTGGATACAGTGAAAACGAGACAGCAAGGCGATCCGCATCGTCCGCCTAAATACCGTTCACTTGGACATACCTACACCACCATCTTGAAACAAGAGGGCGTCAGGAGAGGGCTGTACGGTGGTGTTTTGCCAGCCTTTGTTGGGTCCTTTGGTGGAACATCGATATTCTTTGGATCGTATGAGTGGAGTAAAAGATTGATGATTGATAATGGAGTAACGCCTTCGATTGCCTATTTCACCGCAGGCCTGGTCGCAGACCTCATCGCCAGCCCCCTCTATGTTCCCACAGAGGTTTTGAAAACGCGCTTGCAGCTGCAAGGCCGCTACAACAACCCCTTCTTTCAGTCTGGATATAACTACCGATCGACCCTACACGCCCTAAGAACCATCGCGCGCGTTGAAGGGGCAGGGGCATTGTTTCATGGATACAAGGCGACTTTGTATCGCGACCTTCCTTTTTCGGCCCTGCAATTTGCATTTTACGAGAAAGAACGAGAGTTTGCAAAGAGCTGGGTCGCTTCAAAGCAGATTGGACTGCCACTGGAAGTTTTGACGGGTGCCACAGCGGGTGGTCTGGCTGGGATCATCACTTGCCCACTTGACGTCGTCAAGACTCGCGTGCAGACCCAGCAGCAACCTCGACCGTCATCTGTTCCTCAGCAGCCAGAGTCACCTCTGAATCGGTCATTCAATTCTACCAATTCCCCTTCTACGGTCCAGAAGCGTACGATCTACACACATGCCCCAACGAAAGCGAACGCAGAGTCGGCACGTTTGGACACATCGTCAGTCCTTCGTGGGATGCGCATGATCTATCGGTCAGAAGGTCTCGGCGGGCTGTACCGCGGAGTTGGGCCTAGAGGTGTCTGGACCGCCATACAAAGCGGCGTCATGCTTCCAGGATACCAAAAGCTTTTACAACTGTTTGAGGAACAGTGGCCTCTGGACTAGACATTAGAGCGGCTGGCTGCGGATCTGTAGTATATACTAGGTGGTCTTGTACTGTATGGGCATTTGCATTGGCGAGGCGTTGATGGCATCGTCGCCGCAAGAGGTTGACAAAGATTTCGCATTCTCCTCCTCAATAGAGATACGCACCTTTCCCTTTCTCATTACGAGTCTCTGTGAAGCGAGGTGTGACTGATGTTGTTGTTGTTGTTGTTGCTGCTGCGAAGTGAGGACCACGGACGTAGAGACTTGCAAGTTGCGTCTCAACTCTCCAAAGCCAAGCTGAGTGCTAACATGCGAGGACCCTGCTTTGCTCGAGTCGTCTCATCCAGGACCAGAATCTGGTGCATCATCTTACACACTTCGATTGTCGCCATAAAGTAATCGCAGTCGTGTACCTGCCCGAAAGGGATGCAACTGCCCCAGCTCCCGACAGAGCTCATCCAATGCATTGTAGCGTTTCTTGACGTCGATGACATAGAGGACATTGGCCTCACCTGCCGGCGACTTCGATCATGCAGCGTTCACCGCCTGCAAGAGCACCGGAAACACAGGAAACCTTTTGCTACTATCCGATTGGGACCAAAGTATGAGGACACGAGTAATTCCACTTCAAAATTGAGCGAGAGCAGCAACCAATGGGACGGACATCCCATCAACATTCTAAGCGCAGTTCGCGAGACGCCGCGGCTCGCTCGCTACGTGAAGTGCATCCAATTCACCGCTGGAGATCAAATGTACTATTCGAGAGAGGGAGGCGTGCGGCGCAAGACACGACTTCATCTTGAGCGCAGCAGCTGGCTGAGCCCTGTTCTGGCCAACATGGGCATTAGAACGTCGGCGGAGCGACCCAGGCTGGCTGCTTCAACGTACGAGTCAACAATGCCTGTAGCAAGCATAGACAGCGGCACCATGGCTGCGTATTTGACCACGTTGACGCCCAATCTGCGAGAGCTGAAGCTTACGCCAGGCGCCGACAATGCATTCTCGAAGCAGGCGTGGAAGTTGTATGAGCACAAGGCGCATCAAACGTCTGCTCAACCACTGCTGGCTCTCCTTGAAAGGGTAAGTCTGGAGGACTCAACGCGTCGGAGTGATGTATTGACGACATTCCTACCGTTCATTCGGTGGACAGCGGTGAGGACACTGCACTGTCGCGGTGGACGCAATGATCCAAGACAGATGCCGTCTCACCCTCCATATGCGGCGCCAGCGGTGCAGTCCCTTGAACTGGAAGAGGCGCTCATCAATGACGATGCATTTGATAGGCTGCTCGACCACCTTCCCGGGTTGCGCTCGCTGAGATTCATAGCGGGCAGCACTTCATCATCACGAAACCGGCGCAATGACAAACTGCGACCGCGCTCTCTGATACGTAGTCTCGAAGAGCATTGCGCGTCTACACTGCGGACGCTGACGCTCGATGTGGTGAGCCTTGACCAGTCTGTGGTACTTGACCTGAGCTCATTCAACGGTCTGCACAATCTACGAGGGCTCTATTTGAATGCGTCGCACTACTTTGCAGACAACGCGAACGAGGCGCCTTGGCTCAAGGAGACTCCGTCAGAGACGATTCAGAGGCTGCTGCAGCAGGTGCCTGAATCACTTCGTCATCTACATGTCCGTTTCGGAAGCTCTGGCCAACAAGGATGGTGCAGCGGAGATGAAGAGCTAAAGGCGGCTATCGAAAAAGATCTCGATAAGATGCGAAAAGCGGCAGACGCGACTCGTGGCAGCAGGTTGGCGCATCTGCGCAGAGGCACGGTGCTCTGCAGCACTTTGGAGTGGGCGTTTGCATAATTTCCAGGCAAGGCTTCTGCAGCAATTGGAAAAGGGAATAAAGTGCCCATCTAGGTGTGCCACGGCCGTCGCGAGGTTGATCGCGATGCAGCTGCGCTATATCTATGTGCGATGACCCAAATTACACCATACTGAGTGATCGACAATGTGCTGCATCATGTGGCTTGCAGGGGCAGCAGGTCGCGCGGTACCCAGGCAGCGTAATGGACTGTATTGAGTGGAAATGAGAGAATGCTATGGAGTTAGGGCAGTCGAATTGGCAGGCTACTGTGGCTCGCCCGCACTATAGATGATTCACTTGACACGAGCCGCGAGGCCACGGACGGCGAGGGGCGAGCGCTCGTCCAGTCAGGGAAGCAGTGGTGGCTTCCCCGGCTGACGCGTTGCATGCATGCCGGCTAAAAGAGGCACGAGCACGCCTGCAGTTCGCTCTCGTGGAGTCGTGGTTCTCTGCCAACGGGGGCCCTTCTGCGAACGCTTTCTCCGCTGGACCGCAGTGTGTGGGACCGAGTGTCTGGCATGGAGCAGGGTCAGAAGGCGCGCGGCTTTGACTTTGGCGTCGACTGCAACGCCGTTGAGAGGTCGGGAGAGGGCTAAGCCGTTGCCGTTGTAGGCTTTTGCGATGCGGATCTCCGCCTCTTGAAGGCTCTCGTCGTCAATCTATCCGTAGTATCCTCGTTTCACACCAGCCGCACGCCAGTGTACCACTCTGCCGGTTCTGCTGCTCCAGTCTCACGCATCCTGCTGACCCACTCATATGGCATCTGGCTCCCTCTGGTGCTCTCTTCCCTGATGCTGCTGTTGATGGCCGGCCAGCGATAATGTCGACCAGTGCACCTCTTCACGGCCAAGGCGCTCGACGTCGACGCGTGCGAACTTGCAAAGTACGTTGATCCGGGCCACTGGGGCTGCAAAAGTCCCCGTTCAAACCTTCTCGTTGCTGACAGCAGCCTCACCCAAGACGTGCGTGCGCCGCCGTGTACTTGTAAGTTGTCCCTCGGCGCTGGTCCAGACTCTGTCGACAGCATTCTGACTTTGCTCAAACAGTGTGATGTAAGCGACAATTTGCAAGGTGTGTCTGTGTGTGGTGTTGACAGGATCCCAGGCGACCTCGCCAGCGTGCAGGAAATGCGTCGACCGAGGCCTTGAATGCCCAGGAGTGCTCGAGGTGGGTGACCTTGGCGTCCAGGCTGCACAGTATCCACAGTCCGCTAAACCACGCCGTAGCCGCTCAGCTTCACCTTCAAAGACGAGACCCAGAGCATTGCAGGCAATAAGGGTCGCCCTCCGGGCAAGTCCCCTCCCAAGCCATCCAAAGCCTCCCGGACCCCTTCTTCGTCATCAGTCGAGTCTCAACAGGATGCTCTTGCCCTGACGACGCCTATTTCCGTGCTGATGAAAGACTCTCTGTCGCTCAAGACAGCAGACTTTGCCAGGAGATTGTTTTTGCAGGGCCATCGTGAGTTGCTCTGCGCAGGAAGGCGATTAGTAACACTGACCGGGAGTCCAGACGAAATCCTCAAGGCGTCCGGCATTGCTGATCCCTTTTTCCAATGTGAGCTTTTTGCCCCCACAAGTGTTGCTGCTAGAAGAGAGCCTCCCGAATAACACTCTCCCAGGCCTGAAGCCAGCACTGGGAGCTGGTCACGTCGACGCTCATGTTTCCTTGTCAGCTGACGCAGTCGCTCTTGCTGCCCTTGGCCACAGCTCCGATCGGTCCGACATCATGAAAGCTGCTGCACAGAAATACGGTCAAGCCATCACTGCTACTCAAAAGGTCTTGTTCAAGCCTAAACAGGCCTCTACAGATGCTACACTGAGCGCTGTCAAGCTGTTGATGGCTGTATGTCTCCATTAGATGCCCCTCTCTCTCGACGAGCCTCATGTACTGACATGTGCCTCAGTATGAGTTTCTGACCGCAGACGCCTTTGGCAGCTCCTCTTGGATCCAGCACGTCTTTGGCCAGCTGGCAATCACTTTGCAGAGGGTGCGTTGCCCATAATTACGCTGGCCTTAAAGCTATAAATGCTGACTCGTTGTCTTGCAGGGCGCCGAGTCATTCAAGACCCCAGAGCAAGTCCAACTGCTGTACACGGTAACATTCTCGCTTTCTTCTGAGCAAAACTACTCTGGAGTACTAATGGATTTGAAAGACCTTCTTCCATAATGCCCTCTGTGCGCTGTACTCGTCAACACCTCTGGGCGGCCCAGATGGTGGCTGGCTCTCAGCAAAGGTCCCGGACTCACCTGAGAAACAGGTGCTGGAGAACACTGTTGAAACAATCAGTGTTCGTGTCGAGTCATCGAGAGTGCACAAACTCCCAGACGCAGACCCGCAGAAAAAGCCCGCTATGCTGCAGGCGCTCGAGAGGGCTGAGATCACTTTGAGGAATCTAGTGTCATGGAGCAAAGCGCTACCTGCTCACTGGTCTCGGTCGGTCATCGATGCCACGTAAGTAAACCAAAGGCACCTGGTGCATTGCCCATCCCGTGAATTCAACTAAGAAAGATAGCTTCGATATCGACACCGAGAATATTGAGCAGGTCGAAGTGTGGCCAGGCATGATCGCAACATACAAAGACATCAATGTTGCGCATTACTGGAATCTCAACAGGACCGCTCAACTATATGCAGCCGGCGTAGCTGTCCGCGCCCTGTGGTGGCTAGGAGCGTTTAGTGGAGCCCAACAGGAGGAGCAACTTACTACGGCCAGGAGAGCGGAGCAGATGATTGCCCATTTGAATGCGTAAGAGCTCCACAACTTGAGCCTCAAATGCAACGTCCACTGACCGGACGTCTGACAGTGTCATAAACGATATTTGCGCGGATGTGCCCTACTACTTGGGAATTCGAAATCTTCCGCCCCAGCTTCAGCATATCGGTCCACCAAGCAGACTAGACCTTGACGGCCGTGGGGGCGTCTCCCTGTGGTGCTGGCTGTTCAATAGCATGAGCGTCGAAAGTGTCGACGAGCTGCAAAGGAGGTGGATGAGAGGCCGTATGCTTTACATTGGTAACCATGTTAAATACGTGAGTCGTCCCTCTCTCAAAAGGCCCAGTTGGGCTGGAGCTGACTTTCTGGACGCGCAGAAATGGGCCACTTTCCTCGCCGACAATACGTCGCCGACACTCATATTTGATGCCCAAGAGAGCCACGTCCGTAATATGGTCGTCAACTTCCTCGACAGTTTGCGCAATGGTCGCTCATCAGAAACATTACTGCTCCGTTCCGATGGATGATTCACATGTATGTCATTTCGCATTCCATCTGGTCTGGCGGCAGTCTATCCGCGTGACTTGGCAGGTCGGAATTCTGCGACTGGGCTCAAAGGAAGACGGAAGTCTCCTGAATAAAAATCATGACGGCCGGCGACCGACAAAACTAAAATGCGCTCAGATTGTTGAGTGTGGCCCGCCAAAATTTTTAATTCTCGATGCACATGGTATAAAGCGTTTGACGTGCCCCTCCTACAGTCTGGTAAACGCACGCACACTCATCAACGTCTTCGAGGAAACATACTATCAGTGTTCAGCGTCAAGGCAGGCTTCCTGCACTCGTCGACACAATGGACGCGCCTCACGACCTGTTCCCCTCGGGAAATACCACAACCAATACTGAAGCTGCAGCCTCCAGCACTGTTGCACCGACGCCAGTTTCCTCTTCTTGCCACACAGTTCCGTGGACGGTGTACATCCATGGCTTTCCCGTTACGAAGAAATTCCCAGTGAATTGCCCAGAACCCACGGTTCGGTGCACTTTCACGACATGGACAGTACGCTATCGTGGCCATGCAATGGCCAGGTCGTCCAGGGACTGCAAACCAGTAGCCCATACGACGGCCACAGATCTTACCCTGGCTCCGCTGCCCTCGTCGACGGGCACGACAGCTTTGACGAGCACAAAAAGGTTAGTGAACAGAAAGGACATAGAGCCTTGCAAGCCAAGGACTGTGAGAGCGTGGGTTCGCGGCAAGCGCATTACCACAACATTTTGCCCGTCAACGATACTCGATGATGCGACTTCAGATCCGGCGTCTTCATCAGACTCGACCGTGCCACCAGCGATATGGGAATTCCCAGGCACCGTGGCATCAACAAGCGCAACAACGTCGGCCAGCATCTCATTGACTTGCACACCAAGACCTCTTGAGATATACGTTCATGGACGGCCAACCCTCACGACACTCCCTTGTGTGGATCCTGCCATTACTTCTCCGTCCTCATCAACGCCGTCGTTAATCTCAACCCCGACTAGCCCATCAGCGTCACTGAAACTAACCAAATCAAGCAGTGCGAGCGCGTCGACGGCCGCAAGAGCGTCGACCGACACGAGCACATCGATAGGAGCTTCAACCACTTGCAAGCCAAAGACTCTCAAAGTGTTTGTTGACGGCAGGCCAGTCCGCAAAACAGTTTCCTGCTTGTCAAATAAACTCGACGTGGATCCTTCGAGTCTGCCTCTGCTCGCAACAACGGAGACTGCGAATCTGTTGTCAGCGAGGGCCGCAAAATCCTGCAAGCCAAGAGTCCGCAAGCACTGGCGACATGGTTTTCCAGACTTCAAAACGATTCCTTGCCCGACCACGTCGACGACTACTTGCACGCCAAAGACTATAACCCACCACGTTCCTAATGGCCAGCCAAGTCTCAGGACAATCCCTTGCCCGTCAAAGCATCCCCGTGTGGGCCCTACCAGTTCGCAGTCTCTGTCAACTCCAATTCTGATGAGCTCGGTGACGCCAAAGCGGCCTATAAATACGCCAACCTCGACATTAATCTGGACAACAACCGTGAACGGCGTTGTAGCCACTTGCGAGCCGAGAGTTGCTGAATTGTACGGTCTTGGCCACGCAGCCGTCACGACGCTAGGTTGCAGGACCCAAGCCATGCACCTGAATCATACCAATACGCCTCCACTTCCGACCGAGGCTCCAGCTCCAGTCCTCCCAAGTCTACCAAAGCAGTGGACACTGCCAAATACGACGACTCCAATCGGCTCTACCGGCAGTTGCAGGCCAAAGACCATTAGAAACTACATTCAGGGCCGACCCGTCTACAGAACGATCTCCTGCGTGTCCGGACGTCTTGACATCGAGCCTAGCAGTGCACCTCTACTCCGCTGGACGCAGAAGCCCACTTCGACTGAGGCCATTACTACTTGCAGCCCGAAGACCATCAAAGACTACCTGAACGGCCAGCCCTTTTTCAGAACGATCCCGTGCTCGTCAGGAACTCTTGATGTGGAGCCTAGCAGTGAGCCTGTACTTGGCTGGACGCAGCCGCCCACTTCAATTCCGACCAGCTCACTCCTCAGTCTGTCGACGGGTAATGCAACCACGGTCGAACCCGTCACCTCGCTGTCCCTGTCTACGTCACTTGCACGCCGAGAGATAGTCTACCATGACTTGCTCGAGCCAAATGTCATCAATGGCCTGCATGCGCCTCGGGTCAGCGAGCACCATGGCCTTCCGCCTTCTTGTATCTTGCTGATCGTCATCTTGGTCCTGATGGCTAGTTCTCTCGTCGTCTCAACGGTGGCATTGGTGCTTTGGCGGGGGCGCAGCAGACGTAGAATCAAGGGTGGGAGGTAGAGAGTGTCATGTCGTAGGCAACGAAGCTTTGTTTTGGGCTTGGAGTGGTAATGGTCTGGTGGGAGAGAGAGGCTCAATTTCCAGGTAGAACACGGTCGACGTCTATTCTCATTGCTGTACTTTGTCCCTAATATCAGATATCGCGTAGGTACAATGTGTTCTTGCCCTCTAATCGCGCGCCTTCAATACACATCACATGCCATACTTGTTCGCCCCTCCACCACGCTTAGCCATGCAAACTCCCTCCCCCCCCTTCTTACACAATCACCTTCAGCCCCCGTCCAAATCCTTTTCAAAAGCCCCTCAGAAACTCCACACAGCCCCGCAACCCAGTCCCCGTCTCGACCCCGAGCGCAAACTCCAATCCAGCCTGCACATGGCACTCGCCCGACGCCTCGATGTAATAACGCCCCTCGACCTCGCTCCCGGCGTCAACGGCGCCCTTTGCCCGGAGAGCGCGCGCCACGCGCCGTGCGTCGTGCACGTAGACTTCACTGGCGCCCATGACGATACAGATTCGCGCGACGGGAATATCTGCGGCCCAGAAATTCCTGTGCAGGTCGTTGATTTCATTCCCATCCTTTCCATTCTCATTCTTTCCGTTCTTTTCGTCCTTTTCGTCCTTTTCTTCCCTTTGGTGAGTGCGTGTCTCATCGTCGACGCCCAGAGCGCTTTCGGCCCATATTTTCGCGTCGCGGACGCTAGGCGCGGTTAAATATTGGCATTGAGTGGCTGCCTACTATATCGCTTGCGTCGTGGGCGTGATAACTTGGGGTTGATGTATTTGTGCTGCAGCGCGGGGAGAGGGCGAGGATACCGCCTAGCTTGGCATGCTTGCCTTGTAGGCTTAGCTTTTGCATGCCGGGACAAGGTTTCACACTGTGAGCTGCTAGGCCGAGCGCGATGTTCCCGCCTGCGGAATCACCTGCTATTATGATGGACTCGGGCGCATAGCGCGTTGCTGTGAGTGTGTTGATGGCGGCGACTGCTTGCGCGAGTTGAGTTGGGTAGGCGCCGGGCGGGGCGATGGTGTATTCTAGGATTGCGAGGTCTGCGTTTGCTGTGCGCGCGAGGAAAGTTGACCAGGGGATGTGTGTGGGCGAGAGGGCATGGACGAACCCGCCGCCGTGGAGATAGAGGACTATCTTGTTTTTGTTTTTGGGGATGGAGTTGTTGCTGGACGTGACTGTGGAAGTGGAAGTAGACGTGGAAGTGGAAGTGGGAGAAGTGCTGGAGGTCAAGGCTGATGAAGATGCAGACTCAGATTCCAGTCTCAGCAGATGCACCCTCGCATCCATGCACCCTTGCTCCTCAAGCCTCAACTCAAGAACATCATAGCGTGCGCCTAGCTTGTGTTGCTCCACGTACCGGCGCACAGTCTCGCCCGTTGTGCGCTGGAGGGCCTGGGCGATGGGCAGTGGAATTGCAATCGCGTTTCGCGCACAGGATTTGATGAATTGGAGTTTTAGCGCCGTGAGCCATGGTTTCGTGTCGAGGGGGGTGGTGGAGGTAGGGCGGGGCAGATGCGCTAGGAAGTGGAGGGTTGACTTGATGAGGAGGAGGGGGAGGAGGAGGGTGAGGGTTGCGTAGTGCGTGAGGGTCAGGGGTTGGGGGTGTGGGAGGCCATGGTAGGTGCTTTACTGTTTGCTGGGGAGCTGCGTGGTGGGTGTTATTCGTCAAGCTGTGACCTTTTGTAGGATTGTAACTAGATGTCTAGGATTGTCATGGCATGTGCGGGACCAGTCTAGATTCAAAGCCTTGGGCTCGCTTGCGCTCTGTTGTGTTGTCCCTTGAGGTTGTGGACATGCAAGTCAGTGATTGAGCATTGCACTTGAAGCACCATGAGAGTACGAGATGGAAAGGTGAAGCTGAAAATCAACAGACGCAAAGCACTAGGTACCTGATAGCTCAGTCTAACATTGCTCTGTATAGTAGACAGTAGATGGAGGGCGCCGACGATGTCGCGGCTCGTAGTCCGGCGTGTACGGGCACGACGGGTACGATCAAACTGTTACTTATCCCAGAGAATCCTAGCGCACAAATAAAATACCGAAATCAGTAATGAACAGTTCCTGACTCCATGACATCTTCACGCCTGCCACGACCTGCCCAGGTACAGACAGTACTCCAGGCCAACATCAACTTCAAGTCGCACTTGCAGCCTTGAGCTGTATACTGTACCTAGGTACAGTATGTGACGGAACGTTTCAAACGGCCGGGCGGGTGATGCAGGTGCTGCCGGAAGGCGCCCAGGCGACTACGCGTCCACCTGACGTGAACATGCACATGCTATCACAGCGATGAGACTGTTCACATGTTCTGCCAAAACCTTGATGTTTCAGCCTCCTCACAGAAATCTGCGTGACTTCAAGAGTCCAAACGAAGAACGGCGACAAAAACAAACCGAGCTGAAGAGGTCATTGGCAGACAACGGATTTGAGTGAAAAAGAGGTTAGGACAACGAAAAGATGCGGAAGAAGGCGCAGAAGAAGAAGAAAAGAAAAGAGGATCCAAAGCTCATATCATGCAAGCATCACATGGAATCATTCATTTTCATCATAAGAAAAGATAAACGGAAAATAGGGAGCTAATCCAAGCGCCACGCTGGCTATGCTGCAACCTAAACGACCATCACCTCCGCCACCACAACTCTAAAACCAACCCAAGCCGCCGGGAGAAGCCGCCTAAGCGCTGACGCCAGCCTGCTGCGCGAAACCAATGCGCGAGTTGCCAACGTCAAAGACAACATACTGCGACTTGAGGAACGAGTCTCCCAGAATCGACAGCCCGAGACCAGAGTTGCTCTGGATGGCACCAAAGCAGGTCGAGCTGCTGATGGGAGCGTAGCTGAGGTATGAGCCGGGTACGGTGTGCTTGGCGCCCGCAAAGTAGACGGAGAAGCTGGGAAGAGTGGCGGAGCAAGGGAAGGTGTAACCACCCTGCGACGAGCTGTAGCTGGCCCCAGACACCTTCTTGTAGTAGGCGCTAACAACGCTGTCGGGGAGGTAGATCAACGAAGTACCAGTGTCAGCAATGACATCAATGGTCGATGAGGTCTGGGAACCAGTGCCAATGGCGTAGCCGGTGGTGTCGAATTCCCAGAATCCGTTGCTGGTGTCGACGCTGGTGTAGGCAATGGACCCGCTGTACTTGGAGCTGTCAATGTAGCCAAAGTCGTAGCTACCGGCCTGGCCCTTCTTAAGCGTTGCAGCGAACAGGTTCGACTTGAGGCTGGACCCAACAGTGGTCATGAAGGTGTTGCACTGTCTGGGGCTGCAGGTGTTGATGCTCTGGAGAGCAAGACCAACCAGACCGTCGCTGGCATCCTGGGCGAACTCCGACGAGACCGAAGTGGCGGCCTCAACGGCCTGCGAGGTGGCAGTGACGCCGCCAATGACGACCTTGTCGCTGTAGACGACACCAGAGGCTCCGGACCCGTCACCGTATTGGATCTGCCACGTCTCGCCAGACTGGCGGGTGCCGGTGTTCTTGTAGTAGCTGTGGCCGCTGCGAGTGCTGGCCGACAAGCTGCTGGAGAAGACCCACAGATCAGAAGAACCAGTGTCAAAGTCCAAGTTCAGCGTGGTGCCACCGACGGTGACGGGGCTGAGATACGATGAGTCATATGGCTGATTGTCAGCCTCGACAGTACCAGTCTGAGCAGCAGCGGCGGCGGCTGTTCGATGGTCAGCATTTCAATCCGGAATGCCCGCGGGCGCACACAGAAACTCACCCTTGACGTCGGCAGGGACAGCGTGGCTCTTGCCGTACTTGGCGTAGGTGTTGGACATGGCAATGGGGCCCACAGGGAGAGGCTTGGGGTGGACCTGGGGAATCGTGAAGAACTGCTCAGAGGGAACGGGCAGGGCAGCAGCGTTGGCCATGGCGGCCGCAGCACCGATGAGGATTGCCTTGTGCATCATATTGATGGTGTTTGTGAGTAATGCGGATTGTAAGGGAGGAGATGGCGATGATCCAAAACCAAGTACTGTGGGAGTAGCACGTCTTTATAAGTGCCTGTCTCTCGACGGCATTCTTATGTCCATACCACACATGGAGCTAATCCTACCCTACCTTTGGCCGACGGCAACAATCACCTCAGACCAGTCGGACGCCAGAAGCGAGCAGAGCGCATCAAAGAACCATTGTCCAAGCTCCTTCTGGGAGGTAGCAACAAAGTAGCGCTCTCGCTAGTAGACTGTACAGTACTGAGATCGGCAGGCGTGTGACAAGTCCAGGGAAGAACGCTAGCGTTGAGCTGCCGCATGGCGTTTGCTTGAAGGCTATCCTTAGTGTGGCGTATGCGGCCAGGGCAAAATAAGCAGGTCAAATGGTCCCTGAAGTCTGGCATCGCGCTACGAGGCTCTATTGACTGCAGCGGCCATGAAGGCAATTGGTTGGTGGCAGAGGAGAGATATGGACCAGGCGTCGGCGCTCGACCTCGTCCTGCTCCCGATGGCCCACACTTTTCCATCGTCTGCAGATTATCATCGCGCGAGTCAGCCGCCTAAATCGGAAGAGAGCCCTTGGATGACAATGAAACGTCGACATTGGCGGATGAAGAGACAGCGACCAAGCTTCGTTGCAGCGCCCAAGGCTTGCCCAGAGGGCTTATCTTCGTACAAGCCTCTGGGTAACATCGACGTTGGAGCAAGTGGGCGAATCATGGTATGGCGGCTCGAACGAAGCGAAAATGCCAAGCCCTTTGCGGGGAAGCTGAACCACTAGGAAGACACAGAGGGCGTCAGATAGCGATCAGATAGGTGGGCGTTAGATATGTCGTGCCTGGCGATGCGACGTGGGCGCATGATGTGACAGGCCACACATGGTAGCAGGCGTCAAGCAGCAGAGGCAGCAAGAGGAGGATTGTTGCAAGGAGAATAGTTTGTGGCTTGGATCTGTCAAGCGCATCGATGGAACCTTCCCGGACAGCACCTTGCGGGCGGAGGGAGGCCAGCTCGTGCACATTAGGAGGCGTGGGAGCGTTGGTGGAGTGGTAGTAGTGGGAGCAGCGCCGGAGCCGGACATGGCCCAATCGGGCAGGTCATAGAGGCCGAGGGCGACCTCACCTTGTCTCTCGCGCCTCTCCCACCTCTCCATACTGCGCTCCGATGATTACGTTTCGAGACAGCAGCCCATGCCCTGCCTGCCGATTTGCTCTGCAGCAGCGATCGTCTGCAAAGGCGGCACGACCTGCATAATCTGCTGTGGAGACTTTGCAGCTGCCATGAGATAGGCGGATACCGAGCCCTCGACCCGACGGCGGAGCATCGTCACTTTCCACAATCTGTACAGCATCACACGATTCTGCTACGCGTGCCTGTCACTCTCCCGCACTCGTGAGTCGTAGCGTTCCTTTTCATTGGACTGTTGCTTCGTTGCTCATTGTAGAAACGCATTACTGGAAGCTAGAATCGTCTCGTCGATGGGATCCTTCCCGTCTCGCCATCCAGCTGCGACCTCGACGTCAAACCTGGCTGTCGTCCGCATGCCGCTCGCTTACTCCGACATCCTCTCATCCATACGCAAGATTGCACGGAAGAGCGGGCACGGTGGCAGCCGCATCATCTGCCTGTCGACCGCTCCTCAAGACTGTCGCGCCCACAAAGTAGGGCCCTTTGACCAGGGACCACCCTCGGATGCAAACAGTGATCTTGACAGGCACCAGATCTAGTGTCCTTGGACATGACAGGATCCGCTCTGCAAGTTCCACGGACGCCAGACGATCCCATCTCGAGCTAGCCCGTTCCTGAACTCTGTATAAGCGTGCGACCCCTGAGCGTATCGTCTTCAGCGACATTGTCTGTCCATTTTTTGGTAGTCAGAGTATTAGATCGACCCAGCGTGACTTCTCTCATCATCACGTTAGGGGAGGGACCTTTTGGGGTCCCTGTCATTAGTATTAATGGCGTTGCCCGTCCACATGAACATTATCGTGAACGCTTCCAGCTTTCCCTTGCTCCCGCCATGGTCCAGACCGTTACAGCAAGACTGCGCACCAGAGCTCTCAGCACTTGCTGACCTCGTGATCGTGACCTTGAATCTGCAGCATCCGCATCCTCTTCGTCTCGACTAGCCGTTTAGGAGCCCTTCTAGGCCGTGCTGTTTCGCAACAGGACCGAATCTTTGGTCTACAGCCACAGTTGGATTTGGGAAGATCAGCGAAGGTGGCTGGTATGTGAAAAACGTGGCGATCCTGATCCCTAGCGCAGAACCGACGTATCTCATGCGGCCAATGATCCACCGCCTTTGGAGATCCGGGAGTCCTTCAACGGTCAGAAGAATGTTGCCCCAAGCTACGAGTGAGAAGGGAGACCCCCCGCTGAGGCCCAAACTCTTCAAATGCGCAAGCTCTGCAGGGAGGTGCTCCGCATAATGCAAACCTAGCACAACCGTCAACATGCCACACAGAATGTTGACCGTCTCCTTGAGCATGTAGATGGCAAGCGCAAGCTCAGGTTGGCGCGAAAAAGAGCCGCGCGCCCGTCTTGACTCGTGACGCATCTTCATCCAACAGAGACCGCGAATGACAATCGATAGCGCGAAAATCCTCAGCTGGTGTGCTTTGCCCAGCCGAAAATAGGATGCCATATCGGCACCACCGCAAAGTATGATAGTGCCAGGCCAGACCTCTAGGCTATCGATTGCGCTGGGATCGCTTATCTCATAAGAAGCACCGACAATACGCATATCGTATTTGACGACAAAACTTTCAGTCCAGTTGCCAAGTCCACCCGACATAGCTTGCGCCTCGTCAATCAGCCTGGTAATGGTCTCAAGCTTGGCGGGACCGTCGTCGGGATCAGTATGCGCAGCGCGAGATTCGGCTCTGAGGCTGACGCCTTTCATGTACAGAGCCTCAAGCTGGTCCTCGAGACTGCACTCGTTGGTCGGATCATCTTTGGGATACATGAAGGCTGGCAGAGGCAGTCCGGCAATCATGCAATCCCAGCCTGCGTCCAGCCGCAACGTTGACATTAGATTCTTTTGACGTTGCGTCAGCTGGCCGTTGCTAAAGGAATGCGCAGCAACGGCGAGCGCACCCTTTACGTGCATCCGAATATCAGGCTCGACATTTGGGCCCTTGTACTTGTAGACAACAAATTCGTTGGTGACCAGGAGCAGAATGGCAAATAGCAGGTCATCCGTACAAGCACCAGGTTGCCAATTCGCCAAGGTACTGCGCAGTTCGCGGGCGCATTTGATAGATGCAACTGCTGCCGCCCTTTCGGCGTCAGCTCGCTTCATGGAGTTTGCAAAGCTAGACATGGTAATGACTTCAATTGCGAGCCTCAGGTAGGGTTTGCCGGCGGTGTCGAGGGTGTCACCAAAGTTTGTGGTGATCCAGGGGTCTTGCAGCATGCCAAACATGCTGTCCTTGGGGCTGTCGAAGAAGAGTTTTTCGGCCATGGCGGATGTGGTGAGGGCAAGGGCGGTAGGGAAGGGAGGGGCGGATCTGACTTGGACAAGCGATGAGGATGCGGCTCCATCTTCAAGGTTGAGTGGCGCAGAGGCGGAGGGGGAGACAGCAGCGATTCTCTCCGCGTGCTTCTCCTGCAGTTTCCTCGTCTCGTCCTTGAAACGGATCTTGATGCGGCCCTTGCCCCACTCGCAGTCAAGGCCTTTCTGCTGGCACTTGCGACATGGCTGGGCACCGTCACAAATGATTCTCCGGTTGCGACAGTTGCGACAGCCGGCGGTGGCCTTGTTGGGTAGAACAGAGCCCTTGGACGGCATGCCTCAGCGGAGTGGCATGAAGTGGGATGGGCGGAATGGCATGTGTGGGATGGAGGGCGGCGTGAGTGCTGTTGGTGGTGGTGGTGCTGCAACAGGCGGAAAATGACGCGGTAGACTGCCAGAAGCTCGTGTTTGACGGGGGGGCTCTGCGGACAATATCTGGCGAGGCTCCTGTATGACAAAGTGCCGATGGTCCAGACTCGAGCCATGGCGGCGGAGCAATGGCAGGCCGTGGAAGGCGAAGTCGTTGTCGTCAGACCAGAGTGTTTAGGCGTCTGCACTGGCTGAATGTGCAAATGGTGTCTGATATCTGCTGCTGGCAGTGTGGCACAAGCGACAACCAGATGCTAGTGTAACTCTAATCCGTGGCCGGGTTGAGTTGCACAGGGGGGGCTTGTGGAGCGGCAGGCGTCGTCACGGGGGCGCAGGGATAAGGAGGTCGAGGGACGGTGCGGCCATCGTTGGCAAGATGGTATATAGGCAGAGCATGGCGAGGCCGATGGAGTCTGCACATTGGGAAGGCGCCGTGGTTTGTGGTTGCACACACACACATACACACAACACGCCCATCGCACCTGCCACCTCGCACAGGGCCCTTCAAATTGCACCTCGTCCGCGCCAGCTGTCTCTCTCTGCCTCTCTGTCTCCATCGCCCCTCTGCCAACCACCTCTGCGGGCGCCCTCGGCCTCGGCATCTCTCTCGCACACGGAGCACCGGCTCACCACCCCGTCGTGCCACTTCATCCTGCCGTTTTTTGTTCTGGTGCCCTGCCAGTCGGCCTTTGCCTGCAACCTCTCTGCGCCCGAGCTGTCCGTACGACACCAGCACCGCTTCATAGTTATGCAGCCGCTCCACCAAGGTTCACTGCCTTTCTCCAGTGCGACCGCCCAGCTGAGCCGAGGTGACATCTGTCGCCCATTCGATCATCAGCGCTGCCTTGCCCCGTCATAGGCATGCAAGCGAGACACTTCATTCTGATCAGCCCTCATCATCTTAGGCCTTCACCGTCATACTTGTCTGCTCCTCCGCCCGAGAATGGCCCCCCCTGTTTCTGCCTGTTTGGACCACCGGAGCCCGCAAACAATCCATGAGACAAGCAGTCACCGCCGTCGTCATCCGCGCCCTGAGCTAGACCCACGACTTTGGGCCGCAGAGTGGGCAGAGCGGACTGCCCACGACCGCCCGATGATGCTTTTTGAACTCCTCCTGATCGTCATGGGCGATCTGGTAGCCTCGACGACGGCTCCTACCAACGCCGAGGGGCCAAGACCTGCCCAACCCTGCAAGCCACCAGCCCTCTGCCCAATTGCTGTCAGTATGCCTGCCTCACTACACTCGCTTTGGGCATAGAGACAGCGACGGTATGCAAAAAGCGTCAGCACCATGTCCATCTTCACCACGCTATTATGCGCCCCAACCATGCGGCTCGAGGTTGTGCGACATGTCTGAAGATGCAATTCGCTACGTCGCTTGCGCCTGTGATACGCCCCGTCGTTTTTATCTGAGAGCTATGGCATTTGTTGAGTCCAAGACGTCCTGTTTCACGTACCCTTTTGTTTCGAGCTCCTGGGCCTGCCAGCTTGCTGGGCGCATCTTCTCGACTCATCAGGCATCCTGAACATGTCGTAAAAGAGCCTCATAACTCTGTGCCATGGCTTCCTCGTTCTCGAATAAGCCTCTCTTGGCCGTTCATGCATCCGCGCCCCGTTCCCCACCATCCAGAGTAGCCCATGTCCGCCTGGCGCGTCGTCCTGTATACGCTGGCCTGCTCCTCATTCTCGTCCTTGCACTTTGCTACCGCGACTCGTGGCCACAACTGCCTGCTTACGCCAGAGAAGCAGCACAAACCGTATCAAATTCTCAAGACCAAGACTTGAAGCAATCCTACAACGTTGGCCAAGCCACGGACATACTCGCCGCATCTAGCGGGTCTCTTAGCAAGGGTCCTCTTGAGCATCATATCGATGAAGCGCTTCATTCGACCGGCGCGGTCGCTGGAACGGAAGTCCTAGCTGAAGCAACGGGCGCGCATTCTGAGCACCAGGAGTCATTGACTAGCATATCAGGAGTATCTGACAGGAAAACTTCCGAGGCCCAGGCAGGCGCGTCGCCGACAGCTCTTTCACAGCCGGAGCTTGAGGGCTACTTGAGCGCGCTCGACGCATCAGCTGCTGCAGCCACCCAGACGTCGCTAGTCGCCGCGGCCCCTACTCCAGCACTCTCCCAGAAGACCGCTGCCGAGACACAGCCTGCATCGCCTACACCCCATGCGAGGCCAAAAGACCTTTTGACGGCCAGCAAGGCTCTGGTAATGGGTCTGCGCTCTAGCGCCACACCTCTCTGGCTGCTCACTGTGCCCAAAGACTGGAACATCATCAAGTACATTGTGGATGATCCAACCGCCGAATTCACGGTACCTAGAAACGAAGGCCGGGAGGCAATGGTGTATCTGACCTACATCATCGACAATTACGATTCCCTTCCCGATTACATTGTCTTTGCGCACGGCGAGTACCAATCGTGGCACCAGCCCGAGCCCTTTACACACATTCTCAAGGCACTTAACCTGTCGGCTGTTGATGAGCATCGTTGGGTCAATTTACGATGTGATCTAGAACCGAGCTGCAGCAAAACGCCTGTCGATAGCTGGGCGTACACGGACAACTGGAGCTGGTGGAGCTTCGTCCTTCGAGCCATGTTCGGCCACATTTATCAAGAGACGGATTCGTGGTACCCGCAGGATCTCGAGCTGATTGAAAAGCCGACGCCAATGAGAATACCATACAGCTTTGCGTCTCCGTGCTGCGCGCAATTTGCAGTCAGCAAAGCCGCAGTGCAATCGAAGCCACGAGCGTTTTGGGAGAGGGCGCGTGAGCCGCTGTTACAGGACAAGGCCGAGTGGGCACCAAACCTCGACGCGAAATATGCGGATAGCTGGCATCTCGGCGTCGGCTACGAGAGGCTTTGGCACTACTTCTTCGGGCTCCCGCCACACGTGTGCCTGGAGGAGGAATACTGTCGTAGCGTCATCTATCAAGATCGTATCAAATGCGACGGCACCTCGAAGAAATGGGGCAAGGACTATGAGCAGATCAAATGCGACTTGATCGAATGAGACGGGACGAAGTTACGAGGGCACTTATGCGATTATGAGGCGTTTTCGGCACAGGTATGTCTTCTGGGACTTTAGATAGACAGGGTTGTTATTATTTGGAGGCGTCCGGGAGACGATTGTCTGGCTCGTTCTTTACCGTGCTTGAAGCGGCTGGGTGCGGCACCGGCGCTGCTAGGCTGTCATGACTGCGGCTGTGGTGGCATGCCTAGTCGATACCTACCTAGCGCGCGCGTCGTTGTCGTCGTTGCGCGACAGTGCGTCATCCGTACCTACTTAGCTAGATGCGCTGCTATGAGAAGAAGTTGGCACCAATTCCAACCCCAGGCCCCTCCTTCAGCTGTCCTCGCTTGCTGTCCCGGTCGTGCAATTCCGGCTGTGCTTGGCTGACGACTGTCCTGCCCTGGCATACCGATCTCTGGTCATCCGGCTATCACACTGCGTCTTCCAGCCTTTCCGTTCCACCAGCCCCACTACGTCCATACCAGACGCGCCCCGCAGTCCACCCGCCATTGATACCCACGCAACAGTCAGTCGCAGAAGACACTGCGTTGCTACCCCCTCTTGAACATTCTCATCCTGCAACATGGCCGAACCGGAGGCGGGCGCAGAAGCTAAAGGTGGGTCAGGCTTCATGGGCAACTTGCGCCAGAGACTGCACGACACCCATCTCCACGATGTCAAGGTCAAGGCCGAGCACATGAAGAACAACATTGGAAAATTCGCAAACATACTCAATCCTAATCATCGCCACGACGAAGAACATGAGAAGATCACCGACGAAAAGAGACAAAAGGTCAGGGATGGGCATCGCTTCAACAGCTTCGCTCCAATGAGAGAGGGCAACCAGGTCAAGTGGTACGTCGACGCGCGCGACTACTTTTGGGCCATTTCCATTGCGCTGGAGAATGCAAAGGAGACGATATACATTGAGGATTGGTGGCTTTCGCCCGAGCTGGTGAGTACCTCTTTCTTCCCTTGGCAGTCGACATTCCATGGCTGACATGACGCGCTCAGTTCTTGCGTCGTCCTCCGCACAAGTATCCCGAATGGAGACTCGACCAGGTCCTGAAGCGACGCGCCGAGGCAGGTGTGCAGATTTATGTCGTAGTGTACAAAGAAGTCGAGGCTGCCATTGCCAATGACAGCAACCATACCAAGACCGCTCTGCGTGCCCTGTGCCCGCCAGGCAGTCCAGGCCACGGCAACATTCACGTCATGCGCCATCCCGATCATAATGTGTTCGAGAATGCCGGAGACATGACATTTTACTGGGCGCATCACGAGAAGTTCGTCGTGATTGATTACAACATGGCCTTCATCGGCGGTCTAGACTTGTGTTTTGGCCGCTGGGATACGCGCCAGCACCAGCTGTCTGACGTCTCGCCCGCCGGGGTCGAGAACACTCTCTTCCCGGGGCAAGATTACAACAACAATCGCATCTTGGATTTCAGTTCGGTAAAGGATTGGACGAATAACCCCGTGAGCAAGGCCGAGTATGGCCGCATGCCCTGGCATGATGTGCATATGGGTCTGCTGGGTCCCACCGTCTACGACATCGCCGAGCACTTTGTCCTGCGCTGGAACTTTGTCAAGCGCGACAAGTACAAGCGCGATGATCGATTTGACTGGCTGTGCATGGAGGGCCGGACGGGCGAAGACGAGGATCTCGTAGCCGTGCAGCGGCCCCGTCACCCAGTGGGACAGTACATCCACCACCCCCTCACCCCTCTGAGCGAAAAGACAATCACAAAGCCCATGGGCAACGTGCATGCGCAGATTGTGCGCAGCAGCGCCGACTGGTCCTCGGGCATCTTGGTGGAGCACAGCATCCAAAATGCCTACAAGGAGGTTATCCGCAACGCCCAGCACTACGTGTACATTGAAAACCAGTTCTTCATCACCGCCACAGGCGAAGAGCAGAAACCAATCATCAACACCATCGGCGAAGCCATTGTCGAAGCTATTGTCAAGGCCGGCAAAGACGGCCGCAAATTCCGCGTTATTATCGTCATCCCGGCCATTCCGGGCTTCGCGGGCGACTTGCGATCCAGTGCCGCCACGGGCACCAGAGCGATCATGGACTATCAGTACAAGTCCATCTACCGCGGTCCCAACTCGATCTTTGAGCGCGTCAAGGCGCAGGGTATCAACCCCGAAGAGCACATTTTCTTCTTCAACCTGCGCTCCTATGACCGCATTAATTGGACGCCTGCACTGGCGGAACAGGAAAAGATCTCCGGGGTAAAGTACCAGGATGTGCAGCAGGCCAATGCCGAAGAGTCAATGGGCTCCGCGCTGCACGGCGTTGAAGGCCGTCCATCGGGCATGAAGCGACGCAAGTCGGAAGAAAACATCAAGCCGCCCAGTGAAGCCGAGAAGAAGCGCCGCCAGGAGCTCATCGACGCCAAAAACAAATTCCAAGAAGCCCGCAAGAATGTTGCTCGAGAGAAGTTCAACGATGTCGACGGTGATTTGGTGGCCGATTCAAAGGATACTATTGCCGAAGATGCACTGCTTAGCGGGACCCTGCCCAGCGAGGAACTCTGGAACAAGGACGAGCCGGAGACGGAGATGCAGAACTTCATCCAGGAAGAGTTGTACCCGCACGATAAGTTGCTCATTGCCGACGATAAGATTGTCCTCTGTGGGTCGAGCAACATCAACGATCGGAGTCAGTGCGGCTTTCACGACTCGGAACTGACGATTGTCCTTGAAGATCAGGACACGATTGATAGCACAATGGACGGCAAGCCGTACAAGGCGTCCAAGCTGGCGGCGACGCTGCGTCGGACATTGTGGCAGGAGCACCTGGGTATCATTAAGCCTCAGCCTGCTGATGCAACGGGTGATCCGCAGGCCACACCGCCGGACGACTGCCTTAATGTCGTGGATGAGGACGAGCATTATAACTTTGTCGCTGACCCCTTGGGCGAAGATGTCTGGAAGATGTGGACTGAACGCGCGACGACGAACACTGAGATCTTCCGAGGGCTCTTCCACGCGGATCCTGACGGTACGTTTCCCCCTTTTCTTTCTTCCTTCTTCTCCCTTTACGTCTTTGATCCCTGTTCCCCGTACATTCCGTGTTGGGTTGGAGTTCAATTTTCGTAGTTGGCTTTGAGTTGAAGTCACAAAGTCGCCGAACCTTCAAGTTATAAACCTGTAAGAAATTTCCAAACTAACGAACCCCCTAACAGACAATGTGAAGAACTGGGACGACTATGACCGATTCTTGCCCAAGGGTATGAAGGCCGGACACATCTTTAACCAGTTCCAGCCAGTGGAAGAAGTGAAGAAATCTCTAGATAAGATCAAGGGTCATCTCGTGTGGTTCCCGCTGCATTTTCTGGAAGAAGTGGATATGGCGGAACGAGGATTGCAAGTCAACAATATTACCGAGTCGATTTATACGTAGAAGGGGCAATGTATGCCGCTATCTAGCTGGGAGGAAGAGGTGGAGGAGAATGAGGAAGGAGACGCGTGTGCTAGGCCACTGCATTGCGCCACGCTGTGTGAATGGAAATACTGCGGGCGTAGGAAACTTTGTTGCCCTGTTGTTTTCAGTGTGCTTTTGCAGCTTTCTATTAGGCGTTTGCAAGCCGTGGACAAGCAAGGGGCAGTGACTCAAAATCAAAAACGTCTGACGGAGCTTCTTCTCGAGAAGAACGCCTTCCACAGCAGTTTTGCGATGTCGATTTGCACTGGAACAATGCCTAAGTGGATGGTCAAGTCCATGGCTTCACGTCGCACCTAAAGAGGTGCCTTCTTGATTAAACCCGTCGGCGACCAATATCCTGCCTCCGGCTCGGTCGTCAGTAAAGTACAGTAGACAAAACGCTGTTTGATAAAGTACAAGCAAGTTTCAGCGCGGGTGCTTGTCGGCCGTAACAGGATGCATCGTAGCTGGTGGACCTGGATATGCCGGAGAGAACAACGTAGAATAGCGGTTTTGGTGGCAGACCCCGGTCACTAGGGGCCTGTCAGATTCTTGTGGAGCCTTCCGAAGCACGAGCAGAGAAGCAAAGAGATCGATCATGAGCACAGACAATGCACTGTCCTGTATTGTACTTCCAGAATCCATCTCAGAAAGCGAGCATGGATTCTGAAAGGCGAAGAAGACACCCCTTGAACAGGGTACGAGGCAACGGGATTCTGCAATGAATACACTTTCAGCAATGGAAAAAGGGGCATTCACCTAGATTGAATCCCACCGATACAGGTAATCGTACATACACTCCCGTAAATCCCCATTCGCCGTGAGATTGGAAAGGAAACACGGCTTGTTCTGGATCGCCGCGTCAGTTGCCGTGAATTTCTCATGCCAGTGCAATTTGACTTGAATCGACACATTCTTATTAGGCTCGTAGGTGAATGTGCCAGAGACGATTGCGAACATCGTTTGGCCCCGGATCATCCGCTGTACAACGCGAGCTGATGAGTTGAGTCCAGGCTTGGGGTGTGGGTCGTCTTCATGGAAATCCAGCCGCCATTTTCCAGTAAAGCGGGAGATGCGATAGGACACCTCCCAGCTTTCTGCTACTCCCTGGTGTATGTAATAGTTGAGGTCGCGTTGGAAGAACAGTTGAAGTTCACGTCTGCGCCAGGGCGAGGCTACAAAGGACGTAAGTTCTGCTTCATTTGTTAGACTCTTCCTATAATACCAACATCTGGAACGGCATGTACCATCATCAGTGCTGCTGGAGAACGCATCATGTATGGAATAATCAGGGACTGCTGCAGCTGGCGGAAGATGGCCGCCGTCGCACCCAAAAGATTTGGTATTGGGTGCCGCACACAAGGAGGTAATGAAGAGCGAAGAATACACTAGGCCATACACGAGCATTCGAGATAGTTGTGTCAATGTCAGCATCGTCCGAGAATCGCATCTGGGAATCGATCTCTGTTGCAAGCCAACTAGTACGCAGCAAGCAGGTTGCTGAGATGTTTATGTATCGCGCGTCAAAAGCCTCCTACCTGAAGTCAAGTGTGCAATGCAGGTGAATCGGCAAAGTCAGTATCTCTTTCCCCTCCATCTTTCACGCCTTGTGATTGACAACGGACCCTGGGTCCTCTTCCCACCCGGTGCACCCGACCCCACAAAAAGCCGTCAAAAGGGCACCAATGTCAAAGAGGACCAATTCCGTCGTACGCATAGATGTAGTCATCTACATAGCCTAATTTTCTGCCGTCGACCTTCACCACACTGTGCCAACACACTTCTTCCGGAATGTAGGCGCCCGTTGCGAAAAAATGCTCAAGCCAATTGAGCTTCATTTCCACGCCCGTCCATAGAAAGCGCGCTGAAATGTTCGCCGTGACGATTGTGGGCGAAAACTCCCACGTAACCTTGTCGAAAGCGATGGTTCTTGAACGATCGGAATCCGGATGAATTACGTTGCCTCGGATCTGCCACCAGCCCTTGTGTACAGTCTCAGCGCGATAGGACACATTCCAAAAGGTATAAGTGTTTTGCGGAAAGCGAGGCGCCACGGTATTTGTAAAGTAGAGCTGCAGGTAGCGCACTCGCCAGGGAGAGTGATTGAATAAGGGGACTGCATGCC
This sequence comes from Taxillus chinensis, assembly GCA_023512835.1. NCBI lineage: Eukaryota > Viridiplantae > Streptophyta > Magnoliopsida > Santalales > Loranthaceae > Taxillus > Taxillus chinensis. The sequence goes on along the minus strand of JAKCVP010000414.1, from coordinate 59,416 downwards.
CATAACATTAGCCCTGTTCCATCATCCCTGGAATTGGTGCAGGTTTAGTCCTTACAGATTGCCGAGTGTGGATGGCTGGTATTTGACTTATGATCCGCGAGTTCGGTCGGCAGGTCTGCGGGTGGATGCGTGATGTTGCTGCTCAGCTCACAGGTCCAGGCGCATGCTGCGCGCAGTGGGAGGGCGAGACATGCCCATCGAATCACAGCATGCTTGATGTTGAGATGCATCCTTTGGCTTTGCTGCGCTGCGTGAGACCATGATCGAGGAAGTGATGGAAGGAGCAGCTGGGACATTCCTTGTTATGAAGCATAGCATTTTGGGGCCTACGCTGTTATCTTCGCTGAGTTTTGCCGGTGATTCACATTACGTCGAGTCTCAGACATACGTGGAACAAGCCCTGTGTGGGTGATGAGGGGTCTCGCGCTGTCACGAATGGTTCTCCCTGTTGCTGCGTGCGCTTGTAACGGTGATGGCTGTGACAGAGCTTTCGGCCGCCCTTCACCGTATCACTCCGTCTCAATCAGCCACGCGAATGAAAATGTGCCGAGAGCACCCTCTCAATCACCGAAAATCCTTGTTGTATCGTCATCATGCAGCTATTCCTAGTATCGGCACTTATCTGGAGCCTACCCGCCAAGGCGGCGCTGGAAGTGTATGGCTGCAGCTCACAACATCACTGTCTCTTCTGGTGCGGGACGTACAATGCGCGATTCCACGACTGTCATGCTCCGGTGAGCGATAAGGAGAGGCAAACAACCGACAGCTCGTGCTCTGCAGCTGGCGGACAGATCAACACGACCACCGTAATTTGTACCTTATCTTCAGATCCGGATGCAAGGACATTCAGTCGTGGCTGCGTTAACGGATCGCTTACTATGTGTCCTATACAGTAGATCTGGACAACCGGCAGCACTGGACTTCGCGAGGAGGGAAGTATCAGAAAACAAATGCTGATGGTCGGGGAGGAGACCATTGATCAGGTGGCGTTGGTCTCTGGAAGTCGAACGGCGAATCATACATCTGCGCCTGATCTTCGACGCAGCTCGTCACGATATGATGGTTGACTGGCATGTCCACCCAGAGAAGAAGCTATTGTAAAGTGAGAGGGCTGGGCACATCGTCAATTATAGCGCGATGGAGAATGCCCGTCCTTTGATCTCAAATGCTCGGTTGCAATAGTGAAGTAGAAGGGAAGTCTTGAATTGTAGGTACTTGTTCAAAGCCATCCAACACTGGCGAGACGCTTCTAAAGAACGCATGCGGGATAGCTCATTCTCCTTTGCTTACCCTCAAAAGAGGCATAGTCGGGTTAACCTCTACATACCCCGCACTTGCCGACTGGTCACTTTAAGTTACTGGAAAGGTGATGAGCAAGCAGTGGTATTAGAACGGGCTCGGCATTAGTCAGATTGCCTGTACATACAGTTTGTACCCTCCACCGATTCAAAACAACCATCTTCCTTAGACGACACGGAATAGCCTAAATTGTGACTAGTCCGTCTATGTCCATACATGAGGCGGCGACAAATTGACGCAGTACCCCTTCGTCCAACATAACATACGAAGCCACCATCGCACTGTCATATCATTGACGTCTTACGATTGGAGCAACGGATTGAACATTCATTGCATAGTCTTGAAATCTCTGTCGCCTGTCTCCCCGGGTTATTTTCCAAGGATTATGGAAAGACCTTGTGTGCAGTGGTCCACCAGAGAGCTTCATTGGCTTGCCTTTTCGTGTGCGCCGATGAACGTCCAGAGTTGGCGGGCTCAGAAGCTGTCTTGTGCAAGACGTCTTCTGTTTTTTTTTTTTTTGCGTGTGCGCTCTATGTCAACAACTCCTCGAAACACAGATAGTCGTTGAATCCACTTAGTAAATGCCGCCGAAATTTGTGATGAACAGCACATCGTTGCTGCGGGCTTTTGCGAATGAAGCGAGGGAGCTGAAAGCCACTAGGGGTTTTTCATCGTTTACGTCTTGTTCGACATCAAGGATGTGCGTCACAACAGGTTCACCAATGCCAGCAACAATCCCGCCGATAGGAGTCCATGATTGCGACTTGGCAGGGCTGGTGTACACGTTCATGTGCATAGTAGTGTCGTTCGCAATCCCAAAGCTAATCATCTGCACAAAAACTCGTTTGGCGCCCGTTGGAACCCAGATGTCGGATCTTGTAGAAGTCGATTCGTTATGGAGAGCTTTGGAGGGGAGATGTAGACAAAGTTTTGACACAGTGGACAGATTTCCCTACTGTGGTGACTCCACGGGAAAGAGGATCCGTAGCGATGACTCTGTCGTTTTGCTTGGTTTGGCAAAAGAAATTGTCAGGGCATTTAATCTCCACCGAGACCGTGGTTTTTGACGCAGGTTTGTGGCACCAGAGCTGAAATCTCACACTGTCCGAACAGGCAGAACCGCGTGCAGCTTCCAGTGGAGTAAAGCCCATGCTGAGACCGGCACACATTCCGTTCAATACTGGAACAATTGCTGTCGGACCTGCGATCGCTCCATCGGCCAGCGGAGCGCCTACGGGCTCGTAGTTGCGGAAAGAGGTATCGCCGGTGGTTCCATTGCTGGGAGCACCTGCATCAGCGAGCACCACTCCCAAGCCTATCCAGAAGGCAAAAAGACATTGTATGAAGGTGTGCATTTTCACTTATGCTTGCATTTAGCTAAGGCTGCAACAGTCTGAAACTCTGTCGGAAGTGAAATTATGACCATATTTTCAATTGAATGCATTGAGAGATGGGTGATATCTTATATGGGTTGGTGTGCATGACTGGGATCCTGGAGTGGGGATGAGGATACAAAGGTAGGGAAATGGAGCACTCGGATGAGCGTGATTGATTGTCTCTACTTACATCCATGGGACCCCATTCTCGCCCAAAATTTGCGTTACTAATGCGAGCTGTCTCGACAGCACATCGTTTACAAATTCGCTGAAACTGCAAATGTTTCAGCACACCTGATAGTAGTGTTTGCTGACTCTGAAATGGCGTTGATCTTCGCTGTCGATAGAGAATTCTCTTTGTCAGGGTCGATGGCATTGTATAGTGGCGAGCTCGACAAGCACTAAGCCCTAGATTGCAGTAATGACTGTAGAGACAAGGATTCTTTACACAGGCACATCGAATCTCGTGACTGGCCGTTGTGGCTGGAAGTCCCTTGAAGAGCCACACGCGCCGAGTTTGCCGGCCATTCCGACCATTCTCACACTGAAAACAGACTGTCGAAAACAATATTTCTCAAACTACTTGCAAAGATATAAGTCACGAAGTGGCATGAACAAGGGAAGCAGTTTGGGTTGAATTAAGCCAAAACTGTGTCATAGCCTGAACGTTGTGGAGGCGGGAAGAGATGTGCGATGCCAAATGTGTCACAGGATAATGCTAGGACACCTGGAAGGTGAGCAACCGCGCTGTGAAACAGATATGCCAGCATGGTCCATCTATGTGCTTTATGACCTGGGATTCTTTTTGCAACCCGCATAGGACATCGGATCTGATGGAACCGCGAGAGTATGTTTCCAATACTGTAGTCCATAAAAGATCATAAGAGTGGAAAAAACCCTCAGATTTAGGTACAAGGATGCAAGTGCTGTTGAGATATCTCATGGAACTTGCATACTCCACGCCTTCGTGAAGAATAGCGTGATTCCAACACATCCGTCAAGTCCTGGACGCCTGAGCTGCCCGAGCTGGTAGTAGTTCAGGCACTAGGCATAGAGTGTCATTTTTGGGCCCTCACCAAACATTGATAAAGCCCGACAATTCGATACGGCCGCCGTATGCAGCTCGGAGTTCTCTAAGTTTCTCGATTTCCGCTTCGTTGAGGAGCACACCTTGGCTTTGAAGAGAAAGTGGTGGTCGCACCAAGAGAACAGAATTTGGCAGGGGTTCCATGATAACCGCCGAGTTCTCCCAGTCCCACAGAGGCGATTTCTCCCTGAAATAGAGAGGCCTACCATCTTCTGAGATAAGCCTGTGTGTATCTCGCACAGTCTTTGCATGCGGGGTGGTATAAGTCCCATCCAGGCCAACGACTACGCATGAATGCCAGGGTGTGCGCGGGAAGAAGCCGTCTGACTGCGGAATCAGAGGCACTGACAGCTTGACGGCGCCGCTTGATGGATGAATTGACAGGCGCACAAAAGAGCTACAATGCTCTTTCAAAAGCGACGTGAAAGACTACTCAATTACTCTTCAGAATTTGCGGAAAAGGGACATGCTCTGCAGCAGACTTACCTCTGCACGAATCATCATCTGAGTCGCCACAGATTTGACCATGCGTCGAAAAGCATGGCCACTTTTCGCTTCCTTAGCTCTTGCGCTATGTCTATTTCAAGATGAGACGTTGCGGACCGTGAGTATGGCTATCCAACTTACTTCAAATCGCTCTCAAGAAACCTGATGAAACCTCGGTACGTCATCAAAGTGTCGGGGTCTGACTCCAACATTGAGCGCACTTCTGCCTCGGTCTTCCCATATTTCTCCAAAATATGAGTCCGTGTTGGACCCACCAATGACATATACTCCTCTTTGGACAAGGGATTTGGTCCACTCAGACCAATGATGTCCATCGGCCTGATCAGATGAATACCATGGTACCGATTTTCCTGTGCCATTCTCATCAACTCTACACTATAGGTCCAGGTATCGTCATCTGATATGCCGAGAATATCTGTATGAAAAGATATAAGTTTGCTGAATCTGAATCAAGTGAGCGACCATACCATCGAACAATAGACCGTCTGTGGCGATATGAAGGATTGCTCCTGGTGGATAAAGCTTTTCGACCTCAACGCAGATCTCATTGAGGCGACCTAGGGCTAGTTTCTCGCCTTGATCAGGTAGAGCACCCAGCACTTTATCAATACGGTTGATCTGGGGAGTTCTATTAGCTATGTCTACATCTTTGAGTAAATCTGATTGAAACTCACACTTTTCCAGGGGAATGCTGGTAGTATCATGCACACAGGTCCACCAGCTTGTACTTGATCTACTACTTTACTTAGGAACAACGGCTTGCCCGTCCACACAACTGAGCCTTCTTGAGCGTTAGTATGCTGACCGAAGCTTGCAATCACATCGAGGATGCGATTCGCAATTTCACTGCAGGTCTCCGCACTCGGAGTTGCGGTCTCAAAATCATCGCCTGGCGTTTTCTCAATCGTTTGATGTACGTCTGAGCGGGTGGCCACCTGTTCATCATTTGTGACACAAACATCATTCTCATCTCGGGCGACGGGAATGTCATTGGTTGTGACGGTCTGCGGAACGAGCCTCCAGACTTCCTCGGCTTCATCAGCAATCGGTAGCTTCGCGTCGTTGTCAAATGGTTCTATAACGATTTAGTCTCAGCCGAGAGATCGAACTTTCTCCTTTGGGAAACGCAGTCTTACGAGGTCCAAGCAAGCGAGCCAGGGGTTCATCCTCAACATCCGGGCCGAACGCCCAAGTGGCTACTGTAGCCCAGTCAATGCGAGAACGTGAAATAGACGCCCGACACGAGTCACTCACACTGAACACCAAGTTGTGCTTTCTCGTCTATCTCGTCCATAGAGCAGCTAGAAGACTCAATATTCTGCCCTGCATCGCTTGGCACGTGCTTTCGGAGCGCGACAGCCAATAATTGCTTTGTGAGACCGAGTATGATATCAAGTCTGCTTTCAAGATGATTGATTCGAGATTCGATAATTGATGAGTGACTCTCGGGCAGTGATGCGGTATGTTGTGTCGGAGGCATGGTGGTGCCAATTTACGAGGTGCGACCCACTTCTTACTATCACTGCCTTGAAAAATAGAGAACGCAGATGTTGACCTTTGAGCTAACATATCGCAGTTTCCCTGAGGCGGGTGGCCTCATTTATCAGATTGTGTTCATCGAGGAGGAAACTATCCGACGGTCTCCCCGTCTCCAAGCTCGCTTGCAACCTCGAGGCGGCCACGTACGGCCTGAGCTCGGTTTGCCTTCTGAGGGTTACTCTTTGGATCCGGATATGCTGTCCGATATTGAAAATGCGAGGATAGAGAGAACCCAAGCGAGCTGAGTAAGGTATTTACGAGTATTGCACAACGCATATGACAAAGCAAAATCGATTCTTTTGCGACGGTAGTGGGTCAAGCTGCTGCCTCGAGCTTGATGGACAAAGGTGTAACATCAAAAGCAGTCTATTTACGCGAGGATTCGTGACACAGGCAAGCACTGCCTAGAATCTCCAGAATTGTTGCTCTTTTGGACTTTATACATGTAACCAGCAACCAGCATTGCTGTGCATGCTGGGCCTTTTGGTAGGTAAGAGGAGCTGAGATGAAGTATCACGAACATTTTGTGGCTTTGAGCGGTGTAAAATCACACTATGTGTGACTTGTACAACACTCAGCAGCAGGATTCGGCCAACCCAAGATGATTTACTTAAGGTCAGAGGAGTGTGCAGAGGAATTTTCATGTTGCCTCAATTCTCTATTATAAGCGGAATAGGTCTTGATTTGAATTCCAACCAGCCTTTGAACAACCGTTGCCATGTCACTTTCTTCCGAAGGAATCCTCCTATCGTCAAGGTTCTCCCTCAACAGCTCCGAGCTGGGAGACGATGAGACCCAAATGGACCACGGATGGCGCTGCTGGTCGCAAGTTCTGGCCGCCTTTTTGCTTGTGGTAAACGGGTTCGGCTATATATCATCGTTCGGCATTTTTGAGCCACGATGGACTGAGCTCCTGGGGCGAAGCCAGTCCGATGTCGCCTGGGCTGGGTCATTGCAGATCTTCTTGCTCTTTTTCATTGGGACAGCGTCCGGCAGAATTATGGATGCAGGCTACTTCCGGTCTCTGATTGTTGCTGGCTGCTCTCTGCAGATCTTGGGCGTGTTCACGACCTCGGGCGTGTCACGCTACTGGCAGCTGATACTCACTCAGGGTATCACCAGTGGACTCGGAAATGGCCTGCTTTTCACTCCTGCCGTCACGTTAGTCACTCTTTTTTTCGAGAAGAAGCGTGCGTTTGCACTTTCGGTCGCTGCGACAGGCGCCCCGGTCGGCGGAGTGGTCTTCCCAATCGTAAGTTTCTAGAACCGTGCACATAAAGCTCTGTCTCTAACGCGAGGGAAGATCGCACAGCAGTTGACACCGACGATTGGGTTCCACTGGACTATCCGCGTCATGGGTTTCATCATGCTAATCAACAGCATGGTGATCCTCATCATAGCGCGCCCACGGCCTGCTAACCGAGTCAAGGGCCCTTTGGTGGAATGGTCTGCATTCACAGAGACACCCTACGCTCTCTTCACCATTGGCATGTTCTTGATTCTGTTGGGACTCTATATTGCATACTTCTACGTAAGAGCTTTTGGTATAATAGTGTCAGACACCACCTACTCACACATGCTACCACAGACCTCTGCTTACGGCCAACACGTCATTGGTCTGTCACCTTATCAGTCACTTGTCCAGCTGATGGTTCTTAATGCCGTTGGTGTGCCAGGACGTGTGATTCCGGCTCTTCTGGCGGACCATTTCACTGGACCATTGGTCATGCTGCTCCCCTTCGCCTTCGCCTGCGGCATCTTGCTGCTGAGTTGGATAGCAGTCCACACCACTGGAGGCTTTTTCGCTTTTGTCGTACTGTACGGCATTAGCGCAAATGCAGTGCAGACGCTCTTCCCCTCAGCCTTGTCCCTGTTGACCACAGACATTACGAAGATGGGCACGAGAATCGGCATGTGCTTCACCATCCTTGGGCTGGCCTGTCTCTCTGGGCCACCAATTGCTGGGGCTCTGATCGACAAAATGCACGGGCAATATGAGGGGGCACAGGTGTTTGGCGGCGTGAGCGTTCTGCTCGGTGCGACTGTGGTCTCTGCTGCTGCGTACATGCAGCGGGCTCGGACGCACTGGTCAGACATCGACCGTGGTCCTTGACTGAAATGAGGCTTGACGGATGACGACTGTTGGGTGGCCGGTAGAATAGTATAAATGCAGCAGCACTTGGAACATTCAAAATCTTGACGATACTTGAAAAATGATATGAAATGCATGTACTAGTGACCTTGTGTCGCCGTTACTGTGTGATTCTTCACGAAACGCCTTCTAAGCCCTATGTCCAGTATCCGCTTTTTGATCAGCTCTATATGTAGCAATTGAGATGGAAAGATTGCACGTCTTCCTTTCAATTGAATATCTTCATCTTTGTGAAAGTTAACACCCATTTCGACTCGCAGGAACCACGACACGACCATTGACAGGCTGGCGACGCAAACTGGCCTGACACCAAATCCAGATCTAGATGCAAAAGTAAAGCGACACCAGATCGTCACAAGTACTGTGTGTCACGTCGAGCAATGACTCAGTAAGAGAGATGTATACGACGACCTGATCGGCAGTGGGGCATTGAGGAATTCCAGACGCGGACTTCTTTGTCAGGTGCTATCAGTATGAGTGGTAGTAGTCTCCATCTGCCACCTGACGAGTGTCGAAATAGGATGGACTTACTTCGTCAGTATGTTTGATCGGGGCTAAAAACGTTTTCGTGATCAGACTCGTGGATAGATGCCAGCCTTGACCGGGGAGCACAGCCTCTTCAGAGTGAGAGCTATGTGTGTGCTCGGTGTTACCGAGTCTCAGCTGAGATGATCTGCGCAATATGTGTTGCCTGAAGGATGGCCTAATCAATTCAAAACCTCGATATGAATTTCCAACAACTGCATTTGATGGAGACCTATGCCGATTACTGTAACACAACGCTGATATTACCTCAGTACAGGACGGATGACCCGTGCCAACACCAGAAAACGCGCAGCATCTTACCGAGATCTTTGTCTTTGAACTTTGTCTTAGAATACCGTTGCCTGGCCCATACACGGCTCAAATACCGCTGTCGATTTGATCCACCACGTGGCTCTTGGTCCACTTGTCCCACTTGACACATGTATCGCGCACGGAGTCAGGTAATTTCTGTAGCTTCAAGTCTTCCGGGCGCTCCACGATAATCCAATTATACCCCATTGAGGCATGCCATGCAATGTGGCAGTGGTAGTTCCACACGCCAGGATTGTCTGCTTCAAATTGGACCACTAAGTGGCCGTAACGTCGGAGGACGTGGGTGTCGCGCCGGAGCGGATTCAAAGGGTTAGTAATGGTCTTGCCATCCCATGGACCAGGACCCTCAGCAAGCACTTGCTACTTGCCTATTAGTTAGATTTGCGAATGCTTGTGCATATTTGCGTACCATGTCATGGCCATGTAGATGCATCGGATGTACCGCCTGGTAGACAGTATTCATGATGAGTCTGATAACCTTTTTTCCTGAGAAGCTATGAAGCCCTGAAGTTGGCGGGAAATCGACAGTGCCATTCATGATGAGTGGCAGTGCCTTTTGCAGTAATGATTAACATGGCTTCCACCGACGCACGTGTACATCTACTTACGGGTGTGTTATAATCTGTTGTCTGAGTTTTGTTGTTCTGGATCCAGACATGATGGCCCGTCGCATTAGTAAGGAGATCAACGACAATAGTCTCGACTGCATCAGGGACCGCAATAGGCTTTGCTAGTCGAGGAACCGTTCTTTCCAAATCATCCTGAGGACTATCAGTGATCTCTTGCTTGACAACATTGAAGGGTAGGTTGTCACTATACATTCTTGCACAAAAAGCTCTTCTCATCGGCCCTAACCGCTGCGTTGCTCCGAGTCGTCGTTGGTATCTCTTTCGCAGTCTTTCGATCATACGTAATGATGCCAAGACCCTGTGTCGTCTGCGTCTCAGAGCAATTGAGAGATATTGTCGAGCGGAGCCAGTAAGTGTTATGCGTCGGGGCTATCAATCCCTTGACCAGCACATCAGTGCGCTGCCCGACATGAAGGGTGACAACTTCCGTCTTGTATGGCACGACAGGTGTCATGTCGGTAGCTATAACGCGCATATCATGCCCGTCGATGCTAAAATGAAGAAGCGCAGCGGCGCCCGTGTTCATAAGACGCAATCGATGCGTCTTACCCCGAACAAACAGAAATTCAGCATATGATGCATTATTCTGACAAGGTGCATCAGTAGTTGACAACGAGCAATTGAACGGATTGCGTCCGTTGATGAGACTATTATCAGATTTGGGGACGTATACCGAGAAATCCGGGCTAGATGATGCAGCATCCTCGACGATGCTAAAGTAGTCGCGGTGATAGTAGTCACCCAATAGCAGTGGCCCGATATCCAAATCGTAGGCGTCGATTTGGGGGCCATAAATAATGAGTGGTCCAAATAAGCCTGCGGAATACTGAGCAGAATAGTGGGCGTGCCACCAGGTTGAGCCATACTTATCAGCTTGAAAGGTGTACGTCAAGCTATCTCCGGGAAGGATAGGACAATGAGTTACTCCCGGGACTCCATCATACCATTGGGTGCCGTATTGAGACATGCCATGCCAGTGTAGAGCTGTGCCCTCTTCGGTGTTGGTGATATTGTTGATGACCGTCACTGAAATGATATCACCCCAGTTAGCCTCGATGATTGGACCTGGAAATTGACCGTTGACGTAGATTCCCGTTTTCACTTTGTCATGTTAGGGTAATAACAGCAATGGAATACAGTTCACACTTACACACTCCATCTGGCGCAAGCTGGCCCCTGGCCAAGGTGAAATTGTACTGTCTGGTAACTCCTGTCCAAGGTGCAGCTGCATTTCCGTACGCTTCTTGTCTCGCCTCGTCTCGGATCTGTACAGGCTATGAGCGCCGGTTAGTAAGGTAGCTACCGAAGCTAGAAGTCTGTCGTGTACCGGAGAGCTCAAATGTTTTGGTAGCAATGGGGCATCCAAAGTTCCAAGCTGAGATAGACTAGTCGTAAGACGTCAGTATAGTTCTTAGCGTCTAAGTTCCAGTCTGCCTCACCTAGCTATAGTAGAACTTCTTCCAAGATTCATGAGGTACAGCAAAAGCAGGCATGCGCAAGCGCAGAAACTTGTTACTGACATTGCGGGCTTGAGCCGTTTAGGAAACGAACCGTATCTCCAAAGTGCCTGGTCCTGCGAACGGGATGCAAAGAATCTTATATTGGGCAGAGTTGACAAAGATGAGACCCTGCTATTCTCGCCACATGTTACCCTCAGCTATCGCTACCTGTATCTCGGTAAGGCAGGTCAGCCTATACGAGAGAAGAGCGGCTGCCCAAGTAAGGGACATTGGCATCAAGCGACTCTGCGCAAGCCACGACTACACAAGAGGTCAGAGTGTACGAGAAGAGCGACGCTATACTCGATGGCTGGAGACGAAGCATTGTGTCGCATCGGGCTGTGCTGCTGTTGTCAACAGCAGCCTCAATACTAGACGGAAGGAGCCTGAGCCAGTTCATGAAACGGTACTATACGTTTGAGTGATCAGGAATGGGCACTGCTAGTATGAAAGCGATAGAATACCGATATGTAAGACCTCGCGCAGTCGAGTGAATCGTCTGAGGTATAGTAACATCAGGCCTATGTGTCACAGATCTATTCATCGCCCTGTGTGACAAGGAAAGTTGCAAAGCTCTATGCAGATGGCCGCGCCTCCACTCTCGCAAGTCTTGAGCAAGCGAGAATCCGCCATGGTTACATTTGTTGCTATAAGAGAAGACTGTTGACCAATCAGAGGTTCCCAATCGTCACGAAGCGTTTCAACAAGCAGCCTCGTTGTTCTGGTACAACCGCACCGTGCCCATTTGTATTGCTATCTCGATCAGGAAAGCTAAAGTTCAAAGGCAAACATTGGACTAGTGGCTGAAGCCTGGCTCATGCAGGTGCCTGAGCAGTCGTTGAGGTACAGTGGAACGTGGAATAATCTCCTTTTCCAACCAGGGGTAAAACATGCTATTTATAAGGTTCGTCCTCCGGAAATACCAGTGCTACCCACTACGAATCGTCACGGGCACATCATCTTCTCGTAACACCACGTTGTCATCCAAGGCTCTGGCCTGTCGACTCTTCATCTAAATTCACAAAAACTGTAGGCATCCGAAATCGTGGAGCGTTTCGGGCGATCTGAGACGGCGACGATAGTGATAGGAAACATGTCACCAATCAGAAGCCCTCACTGTGGCGCTACTACACGGCAAACCACGTATTGGGGATCTCGAGCCAGGAGGCGGATTTTAGACCCAGTACTTCCTCGTGCTCACCATTGAGAAGGACATACTCCAACAACCCTTTGACAGTCTATGCTGCTTTTCGTACGGCTGTCGTAGCTTTGCGAGTTGTATTTTTTTTAAAAATGGACTGTCCCTATTGACAGCCCTGATACACCATCGTCTTGAGCGCAGCCAACACTAGCGCCATCCTAGAGCTTCATCAGATCCCTATCGGACTCGCCTTCTGCAACTGGCAGTGATCCTGTTCAGTATTCCCGTCAGACAGAAGAAGAGGCGAGTCAACAGATCATCCAATGGGTGCGCGTCTTGCAAGGCTGCTCATGCCCAATATGACGGAAAGCGGCCTGGATGCTCCCGATGCGTCCGACAACACAAGCTGTGCATTTATGTGCAGAAGAAAGTTTGGATGTTCGGCGACGCTTCATCAGGCACCTGCAGCTCACGGGTAAGGCTTGAGGCACCCATACAGGCGATCAGACACAATCGGCTAGGCGTCGATATCCCCTTTCTGGCTACGAGACACATTCAACCTGATATACGCACTATATCGACTGCCTACTACCTTGAGCACGATAACATTGGCAAAGCCTGTGGGTTTTATGAGTTGGCAGATATGAGCACCATACCATCCTTGCGTAACATGAGGCCAGGGTCGCCGCTTCGCTACTGCCTGGAGTATCATGCTATGGTTACACTCTCCATAACACACTGGGACAAAGGCATTTTTCTGGCATCTGTGGAGGCGAAATCATCTGCTTTGAACGCTCTCCGCAGGGCTATCGCATGCACATCCCCTTCATCGACTTTCGACTTGTTACTGTGCGTGATATTTCTGTACTGGTCTAGTAAGTGCCCGACACACGTCTCATGAATCCTTGATTGAACTGGTGATCCCAAGCTTACCTTATGTTCAAGACTTACTGGCTCCTACTGACGACTGCGATCCGTTCCAGCACGTGCTGGCTATGCAAGTTTTGTTGAGATCCATGCCCGAGGCTCACACTCGCGACGCATGCCTCGAAAAGGTCTTCCTCCCCACCATAATTGGGTCCTGCATCATCGATATACATCTAGGATCGAGAATGCCGCTTCCATCGTGATCCGCAGCTTTCGACTTCAGCAGAGACGAGGTCCAGTCCAAGGGGTGTGACAGCTTGCGCAGGGTAGCGAACATCGTTTGTCGCGTTTCGGACAAGATGGCTGAGCCACGATCGATCGAGACTGGCTCTCTACGGTCTACAACTTCACAGCACTGCCTTAAGCGATTGCTGTTGGAGACCAAAAATGATCTTGTCGAGGCACACGCCCTGGACAAGGTGATGTCGCTGTCCGTCATTCGCACTCCGCCAATTGGGACCTGGCAGGACGACAACTATCGCTTCGACTCGGCTATTGCTGCTGGTCAGTACATGCTCCGGCAGCAAATGAGAAGTTTTTTGTGCCATATTGGCAGGGAGTGCCATCAGTATCTTATCTCCTCACCCAGCTTACCGACAAAGAGACGCTCGACTCGCAGCTTCTCCTCTATGATGCAGCTCAGAGGTCTGCAGTGTCGAGCATCTGCGCAACATGCGGTCCGTTCTACGAAAAGGGGTGGCAACAGCCTTTTCCCTGCTCGGTAGGTCCGTTGAGCGATCCCAGAGCTCCAAAAATGGCAGGAATTATGATCACGTCCTTGGCGCTGTATCTGGTTGGTGACATCGCAGACCTACCAGACATTCAAGGTCGCTGGGTCGTTCACCGACTGACTTCTTTGAAGCAGACTTGTAGGCTCCCTTTGGAAGCAAGCTTCCAGGACCCATATTCAACTAGGTGGGGCTCGATGGCCAGCAACTTGCCAAGCCATGAGTTTATCCAGCACAAATGAAAGATGTGGAGACACGCAAGTGTAAATGCTCATTAGATTCGCGGTACTAATGCAGGACAGCTCCACCTCCAATCAGGCGTTTATAAGCGCGTACGGGCGCGTAGGGTATCTATGAAAGCAAGCTTCGGCAAATGTTGTAGAGGTAGCGACCGTGGTTGGTGAAGAGGCGCAGGGCGTGCAGCGAACCATGCTCTAGCAGCGTCGGACAAGCTGACGAACCCTGACTTCAGCCGAGACTACACGGCACTCGTAGTGCCTCGGCGCCGTCCTCCTCTGCCACAAGTGAGGCACCTGCAAGAATCGTTAGCAGCAAGTCGCAGGCAGCTGTCTGGTCGTGGTAGACTGACGAGATGATGGCATTGAAGACGGCGACGATACCACCAATGATGGCGTGAAGAACGGAGCCAATGGCATTCACAATAGCCATGAGGCAGCCACCTGAGCAGAGAACAAAGTCAGCCGAAAGTTTTGAGGAGTGCTCAAGGTCTAGGTACCAATGGCGCTCAAGAGGCTCTGAATGCAAGATACGACAGCACCCATGATGTAAAAGTCTGAGGTCGATTAGACGGGAAAGAGATGGATTCGGCGACTGGGAAGTAGACGGCCTGAATGAGCACAAGCAGTTGAAGACAGACAAAGCACAGCGGAAGGTCAGACAGTTGTATATACTGGGCGCAGACAAAAGTTGGAAGAGACGCGGTAGAGCCAAACAGGGCCTGGCACAACGACGCAATGGCAGCGTCTAGGACACGCAGTCTGGGCGCGACAGCGGCAACCGGCGCAGGCGAACGCAGCATGAGGCGGGTAGCGACACTGATCAGTGGCAGCTTGGGAGCAACCGGCGGCTGGTGGTGGGTTGGTGATCTTCGATTGAAGATGAAACGCGCTGCCATGCTGAAAATTGAGTTTGGCATGGGGCTCACATGGCCTCCCGTTCTGGTCGTTGCCAAGACTGTTGACTCCGACGGCACAGGGTCGCTCTTGCCAGGCTGACAAAGGGCAGACGGGCAGACGGGGTCCTGGAGACATCCATGGCAAACTTCGCGAGTCTGGCCCTGGCTCCATCATCTCGACTACCTGCAATTGCGACATCCGATCCCAGAGCCTCGCGTTCGATGGCCAAGCCCCTGGGCATCTCAATCCTCATTAAAGCTCAGTCTCCAGGCCCACTCTCGCCCGGCAATACCCGTGTCACACCATGGAGCGAAACCTTCACACTTGCCAGCCACGCCTTCATCGACACGGCCGTCGTGAGGAGCGACAAGACCGTGAGTTGGCCGATCTGACCTTGAAAAGGTCCCGCACCCGACTGCAACCTCAAGCGCAATCGAGTCCTCCTACAACCAGACCCGGGAGCCGCTGACTTACCTTATCTGAGCATTAACCGTCCCCGAGACCGCGTGCCGAGAGTCCTTTAGATTTCCATCCGTGCAGCACCTGTTCGAGACAAATCCGTCGATCGCCGTATGAGGGCATGCCGACAGGCCCACTGGCCTGCCCGAGACTGAGACAATTGGAAGGCATTCTTAATTGTACCTCGCCTCGACGCTACAGAGCTGCCGACCTACCTTCTTCGTCGTGCAGCGCTTCTTACTGCATAATTGAATCACGGTGCAGCACTTGACTAGACACGGCAACGCTCCAGAGCTTAGCCTCGGACGGATGATCCTTGCCGGTACTTTGTGGGGAAAACGCCCATCGATCAATCCTGCAGTGCCGACCGCATAGCCGATCAACGCACAGAGACCGCATTACATTATCTGGCCGGCTTCTTCTTCTCTTGTGTTCGCTTTGGATTACAGTCCAACTCCGTGATTTGTCCTCTTGTGCTGGACGGTTGACATGGCTCTAGGTAGGTTCTATCTGCTTCTCGGCCAACTTGCCGCCGTGCCAAGCCTCTCCAACGCATCATCACCACTGACATTCGCGAACAGCAACAGCAGCAGGTGTCGCTGCTGCGTCGGCTTACCTGAACGCTAAGTTCCACATCAGCAAGGATGTGAGTTCAATAATGCGTCAGAATGCCGCCATGAAAGCGCCCGAAGTAGCGTGTATGTCCTGCCAGCCCTCTCCATAGAGCGCCTTGACCGTTGTTGACACCGCGGACAGACAAAGCGGGACGCCAATCCGTCTGGCATTATTTTGAGGACTCCGTCAACCGCATGCCCCTGAAGGAGGAATGCATCTGGGCTCGTGAAGGTGTGCTCACTTGGCGGGAGGCCTACAACAAGAGCAACCAATACGCTCATTTCCTGCTTGAGCAAGGCGTCGTTGGCAAGGATCTTGTAACGTTCTGTCTGACCAATTCGACCGAATTTATGCTCCTCCAAATCGGTACCTGGGCCATTGGTACCGCTCCTGCTCTGATCAACTTCAACCTCACCGGCGATGCTCTTGCCCACTGCCTTCGTGTAACAAAGTCGAAGCTCGTCATTGTTGACTCTGACTCCGAAGTCCGCCAAAGAATCGAGGATATTCGATCGACCGTAGAGGATGAGCTCGGTATGCGCATTATCATTCTTGACGACAAGTTAAAAGCGCATGTCGCCACTTTGCCTACGACGAGGATCCCCGACTCATACAGGCAGAAAGTCAGTCTCCTTGACCCATCGCTACTCATTTTCACGTCCGGAACGACGGGTCATCCTAAAGCTGCACCCTACACCGTTGGGAGGATGATTATGACAGCTGCCGTTCGCAGTAACAATGTACCTGGACTTGAGCCAGGTCCAGGCGGTGGCCGACGATACGTGCCGATGCCCTTCTATCATGGCACTGGAAATATTACCGCCATTCAGGGCTTGATGAACGGAACGACGCTTTGCGTTGGTAAAAAATTCAGCTCCTCCAACTTCTGGCCCGATGTGCGGGATAGCAGAGCCACTTCTTTCACATACGTTGGTGAAGCATGTCGATACTTACTCAACGCGCCCCCCTCACCACTTGATAAAGATCACTGTTTGAAGAGCATGTATGGCAATGGAATGCGCCCAGATGTCTGGACTCGCTTTCAAGAACGCTTTGGCATCGATACCATCTGCGAGTTTTTCAACTCTACAGAAGGCGTCTTCGCTCTCATCAACTATTCTAGAGGGCCATTCTTCGCAAACGCTGTCGGCCATCAAGGTCTGATCGGGCGTCTAATGACAAGGAATACCTGGGTACCAATTGCTGTGGATGCAGAAGATGGATCGATCATTCGGGATCCCAAGACAGGGTTTGCAACCCGCATGCCCTTTAATGTTGGTGGCGAGATTGTCTGTGCATGCGAATCAGAAGCCGTCTTTGCTGGCTACAAAGACAATCCGACGGCTACTAAGAAGCGCTTCGTGAGGGATCTATTCAAGAAGGGAGATCTTTGGTATCGGAGCGGCGATTCTCTGAGGCGAGACGAAGACGGCAGATGGTTCTTCAACGACCGACTTGGAGACACATATCGTTGGAAGAGTGAGAATGTCTCAACAGCCGAAGTTGGCGCAGCCGTCGGCCATTTCCCAGACGTCGTTGAGGCAAATGTCTACGGCGTCTTGGTACCGAATGCCGATGGTCGGGCAGGGTGCGCTGCAATCTACGTTACACCGGAAAAGCGAGCAAGCTTCGATCATGCGGGTTTCGTATCGTATCTGAGAGGCAAGTTGCCAAGATACGCTGTGCCAGTTTTTGTGAGGTTCATCGAGGAGATGTCGCCGATGCACAATCAGAAGCAGAACAAGGTACCCTTACGCGCAGAGGGCGTTGAGCCTGAGAAGATCAGGGCTGGAAAGAGCCCGCGAGACCAAATATTCTGGCTCCCTCCAGGAAAAGACGCCTACGTTCCCTTTGAGCAGCAACACTGGAATGCGCTTGTCGCTGGAACATCGAAATTATAGTTTCTTGGAATACTCACGCAACGAATAGATATGAAATGATCTAAGGCCCATCGTCAAATGACAGTGCTTGGGCTACAACTTTGTCAATCCTCCCCCTTTCCTCCTCCCTGTCTATCAAGTCCGATGTCTAGCTATGTCTTCCTCAAAAAGCCTATCGCACGTTCAGGGCTCCGGGCGTTGCGCGCGACGAACTCAAATGTGTGTTATGTCGGCGCCGAGTGGCTGTCGTGACACAGGTCGACCAGGCAGCACAAAGCAGAGTACTCGTCACTTCCGACCGCCCCGGAACGCCCATGGTCTCATGGGTAGACTACTTCGTCGGCAGTGGAGTGATCAACTTTACCCTCCACAGGCTCTGCTGCCTCTTATCGGTTGGAAGTAAGTGGCCGCTGCTCACTTAGCTGTAGCAAATCACGTCTCCAGAGTTCCGGCTTCCAAGATAATCTCATGAGAGCAAGGGACGAGACCCGTCTCGAGCTAGGAGGTGGCATCGGAATGGCCCAGGGATCCTACCACAGACTTCTCGTTATGTTTCAAAATTTCCATTTGACGTCCTCTTTCTGTCTGAACTTTGCAAAGGGCCAAGGGATAGTCCTATCTAATCATGTGCCGTCACTAGAAAGGTCTCGTCGCAATGATGTCTGCAGGATGAGTACAGCGTAACGCATCGGACTAATCAGCATGCATATAAAGGAACTTTGACGCTACAACCTCTCCCTCGCGCCCTCCTAGGACGTGAACTTGAGTCACGAAGGCACTTCGTACAGTCCTTGGCGATCGCCTTGACCATTATGGCAGGCGCGGAAGCGCTGTCACTCGCGGCTTTGACCCATTCGGTATGTGTGCTCACCCTCTCCCCATTTGAGCTGCTTCGTACATGAAGTATCATGTGCTCGGACTGCCTTTTTTTGCGAGTCTACGCGCGCTGATATCTCGTCGATACTGTACTTCCAAGAGCAAGATGCATTTGAGCTTGTTGCTCTCATCGTTCTCTTCTGCTTTTTCAATTTTGTTTCTAGTTCTGTTCTTGCTTTATTTTGTTTTTTTGTATTATTGATTGCGGCTTGCCGAGAGTCACCAAGTACTTTGTCTTTGATTTCAAAATTACCAGGGTACGTTGCTGACAGGAGAATTTGGATAGCGGGTTTGCGATACGCCGTTTTGCACGCCTGATGGCTTGTGTCCCGATTATTGCCACGGTGGATGTGGTGAAAATGGACTTTGCACTCCCTGACAGCTGATGTCACTGCTTCGATGATCGATTGAGAGATAAATGTGTGAAATAGAAGCCTAAAGTGAAGAAAAAGAGAAAGGGCCAGAGGCATATTGATGGAATAGCGAGAGCGCTTCAGCTTCCATGAGCTCTTTGCAGAATGATGCAGTGACTTTGATGATGGACATTGGCAATGGAGCACTTGAGTTTGATTGACCAGTGAGGACGATTTTTTTCCGAGATCTCTGCAGGAATACTCGTTGAGAAATGGGCATCGGTGCCCATAAATTGAAACATGCTGTGAAGGAGTCCAAAAACTTGATCCGTTGGATCTACTGAGGGATGAGCTTTCCTACGACACCTCGCTAGTCTAAAAATCACAGAACCTTAAACCATATGAAAAGCCTTGAATGCATCGCACCCAGGCGCCACACTGTCGGGCATGGAGTTGTGGCTTTAGGTTTGGGTGCTTTACGCTCCAAGTCGGCAGACACGTCGATGCGTTCCATGACTCATGCCTTGCTCTCGGTTGTCATCCCAATTCATGTGCTGACGTGCACACGCGTTGACACGTACCTTCTTCCATCTCAGGCCTACAGGCCACAACGATACAAGTATCTGGACGTGACTAACTGTGTTCTCACGGACATGATAGATCACTACTATGCTGGTCTGGATTTCCCTCGGCCCTGGTTCTGCTTGAGTATTCCATGTCCATCATCTGAATCTCACTCCCCGTGCAAAGCAATCTGCTACAATAAACATGAGAACCGGCTCAATAGCTTGACGGGACCCTTGTCTGACACCGAAGTCTATAGTCTAGCCTTCCATGACTATCCACTCAATCGCTAGCGTCCAGTCTATACGAATTGCCTTTTCAAGAATTGACTGACTATATCAAGAGACTCCCCTATGTGATTCACATGCGTCCAACATAGATTTTGGTACTCGTAAAAGTCTCGAGGAGAACAAAGACCTTCAGGCGAGCCGAATGAGTCCGGATACGTATATGCCACAGACGATGTATAGTGGGGTCTGCGGCCCACAGTGTACGAAAAGCAATCACAGACAATCCGGGAGTCATCCCGGGCAGCCAGAGCCGCGCACCCGCGCACCCGACCTCCGCATCCGCCGAGGTTCAAGCGAGCCAACTCCACGCCATACCCCAAGCTCCATTGAATCTCCGCTACGCCTATCTCCCAATTGCATTGAAAGTACATCATACCAGCAGTATCTCACAGTACATACAAACAGACAACTCGCCAGACCTCTAGTCATACGTGCCTCCTTCCAACCCCTCCGGAAATCAGCTTCGTCCCTAATCACAAACCCCTCCATCATCCTCTCATTGCAATCCTCACATCAGCCCAAAGCCCCCACGGCGAATCTCAACATGTCGCAATCCGCACCACTGACACACACGCCCTCCCTCACGCTCGCCGCTGCAAATGCAATCACGTCCGCCTGCCAGGC
The DNA here is from genome assembly GCA_023512835.1 of Taxillus chinensis. Taxonomy (NCBI): domain Eukaryota; kingdom Viridiplantae; phylum Streptophyta; class Magnoliopsida; order Santalales; family Loranthaceae; genus Taxillus; species Taxillus chinensis. The sequence continues at coordinate 38,877 of JAKCVP010000414.1, read as the reverse complement.
CAAAGCCGACGCCCTCAAGATTCCCATGAACATTGCCGTTGTCGACGCCTCGCTTTTCCTGCTTGCGTTTGCGCGCATGCCCGGTGCGAAACTCACGTCTATTGACATTGCTATTAACAAGGCGTTCACAGCTGCTGGACATAAGATTGGTACGCATAATTACAAGGAGGCGGTTTGGCCTGGTGGTCCGGCGTATGGGATTAATGGGAGTAACGGTGGACGGTGAGTTTGATTTGTCTCTTTTTGCTTCTGTTCCCCATCTGATCGGTGGTTACTTTGCTCTGGTTGGGATGAGTACGTAGGTAGGGTCGCGTGTGGGACGAGTATAGATGGGATGAAAAAGGGAGCAAATCAGCCATCTCAAGCGTATCCCGCGCAAAGGACAACAAACAATGCGCAATAGATGCTCCCCCCATCAATTCAACAGCAGACGGGGTTTCGCTGTGCTACTGCTGTTGCTACTCCTCCTTCTCCTCTTTCCCCCCTTCGGCGAATCGGAATAGCCAAATCCACCACAAGACCAGCAATCCCACATCTACAAACCAACAAACGACAAGAATGCGAAACAAAAAACACAAGACTAACACACACAACACAGATTCACAGTGATCGGCGGCGGTCTACCCGTAATCGTGGACGGCGCCGTCGTTGGCGCAGTAGGCTGCAGCACAGGCACACCGGCGCAAGACCAAGAAGTCGCGCAGGCGGGCGTTGACGCTGCGAATAAACTGCTGAGCACAGTCAAGGCGAAGCTGTGAGTTTGTCATTGATGGCTTTGGGGGGTCGCACCAAGTCGGGATTGTTTAGGTGGGTTTTAGGTAGGTAGGATGTAGGTAGGTTTGTGAAGCGGCATATCAATGTACGATGCGCTTGTCGACGAACAACTTAATCGGCTTGGTGATCCATGACGGCGGATAACGCGTGATTTTATTGTGAGATCAATGGTATATGTGGTGGCACGTGGTACGTTTACGCGCTTGATGATCATACTTGGAGTCTTGCATTGGATTGGCGCCCAGCTGCTGAGTAGTCACTTGCTGATTACACGCATGGCCTCACTATCACGAAACTCGCTGCAGGCATATGGAACCGGAGAGCAAGCAGTGTTGCAGCATGCATGCACCTTCCACAAAGCCGCAACAAACCACCAAATACTAGTGATAAGACGCACGCTCACACAAGGAGGAGATTAGTATCAGCAGCAACAATGTTGGGAAAACATCTACAGAGAAACATCAAACAGTAGCGCAGGACAATAGTCATGCTCGCTGATTCTGTCGTAGCTGCTGCCCTCCAAAACGTACATCATATGACTTATTGGACGCTCACATCGGACTCCACGATACTCGATTCCATCCCTGCAACCTAGTACCTCTCTTTTTTTGGTGATGTACTTGTAAGATGGTCAAGGAGAAATGGTCCCGGGTGGTAAGGAGAGATATGGATAGAAAAAGCATGCCTTAATCCCTCAGACTCCTGATCCATTTTCCTTGCGGGCCTCTAGGTGTTGCAAGCAAAGCGAGTAACCAGTCATCAATCATTGAATTCAGTGCGCCTCCTGAAGAACGTTACCGTTCTGGCAATCAAAATTAGCTTCGCGGCTTACAGCCTCTACTGGTGACCACCGTGTTGTTGCATGCGTGGTTGGGGCGGCATCGGGTATTGTGCGCCCTGTACTTGTGCCTGTTGCTGCTGCTGGAGGTAGTTTTGGTATGCCATGTTAGGATCCATATACGATCCCGCACCCGGTGCCATTGGGTTGGCACGAGCCATGCCGGCAGGCTGTGCCATCTGTGCATGGTTCTGGTCGTCGGGCACGTCTCCGGCCGCGTTCCCTTCTTCTAGTCCATTTTCGTTTGCACCCGTTGGTGAGGGAGCGTTCAAGCAGTGCTAAAAGTGCGTTAGCCATGGATGCGCTCGATCTTCTCTTGGAGCGCATCGCCATACCTGGATGAGGTTCTTGCCCTCTGGCTTGGTGACCAGTGGCTGGAGCTTCGGTGTGGTGAAGGTGTACACGAGACCAGTCTCGGAGACGACGAGAAGCAGAACTTGCGTTCCAGTCAAGACAGATAACTCATAGGCCTAGATACACGCGTCAATTAGTCAACATCTTCGTTGCGACGCGTCCAACCAGAGGCGCAAAGGTGGTGTGTTGTTGTGCTTGTGGGGGTCAAAACCAGATGCGCGGTGTAAAAACACGCTCACACTGGGGCTGGAAGAGGACAACAACGTACCTTTTTCATGATACCTGCCTTTCTCTTAGAGAAAGTAATGTGCCGACGCGACTTGTCAGAGATGAATTTGATGTCAATCTTCCTGCGTTCGCGACCGGGCTTCTCGTCGTCATCGTCGTCGTCGTCAGGGGCGCGCGCGCGCTTCGGGGCACGAGAGCCAGTGTCGGCGCCGTTGCCTTGCCCATCGTCCTGTTGAGGAGTCGTAGGGTCATGCTCAGTTGCAAGGTCGGCCATGTTTGATGTCTTGAACGGGTATTGACCGGATTAGGAAATGGGAAGTGAGGTTGTTTCGATGGAAGAGGATAGGTCTGACGGGCGCGGCAGGACCGAGGGCTTCGTGAGAGGCAGGAGTGAGTCAGGTATTTTCTGACAAGAAGTGGATGCTGCAATGGACTCAGACGTGAGATACAGGCATCTGGAGAATCCTCAAAGAGGACGAGGACCAATTGTGGGATCGGGTTAGCTTACTGATTCGATGCAACGAGAAGGGTTAGATCTTCGCGCAGGAAAGGCAGAGGAGGGAGGACGACGCTTAACCCTACACAAACGGCAGTGCCAAGATCGGCGAGAGCGGGCGAAGTCTGCGGGGCTTTTCGGGCTACCTGGCAGAGTCCGACGGCGGGCAGACAAGGTTAAGAGGAACGGTGAAGAGCTGAGAAGAGTAAAGTATGCAGAGTTTTGGGAAAGGATTGGGTGTCGCCCTCAAGATGCAGGCGCTGCGAAATGTGGCAGCCTCAGCGCACCGTCCAATCAACATCCCTACCCGGCCCTGTCCGCCTACGGATCCCGGCATCAGGTGATGCCCATCTGTGTTTTTCGTGATCCTTGACCGGCGCTGACCATGCTGCCAAGCGATGAGTAGCTATTGTCAGTCCAGCACGTAAGGGCCGCTCTAATTCCAGGTCGTACGCGAGCTGCAAACGTCAGCCGTGGGCGAACGGTGTGATACATATACATAGGTCACGTGGACTGGTATCTGTGACGCGCTGAGCACCGTCGCGTAACTTCTACCTGTACCTCCAGCCACATGTACCGCTGCTCGAGAGCACCGCCGCAAGTTGTGGTGACTAGACATGTACAGGGCTAGACACCGCAGCAGTCTATCCGTCTCTAGTGACAACCCATTGTTCAATGTGGTCGCATAGTTCTCCCATGCCTTTACCACGCTGCTCCATCTTGTTTTGTCCTGACCATCGAAATGTCCAGCGATGATAAACCGTCAGTGAAGCTGTCTCTCCCACTCGTAAGTTTGATCTCGTATTTTGTCATCCTGTCGATATTGATATGAGCCAAGGACTTCCAACAAGAGTTGTTCCGCGAGATTCGAGATGAAGATGCCCTGGTGGTACTTGCCCGAGGACTAGGCTTGCTCAGGCTCGTTGCAAATCTGCTTCATGCCTACGACGCGGCTGGCAACAACCTGATCCTGCTCGTTGGCGCAGAGGAACGGGAAAATGCTTGGCTTGGGGAGTCGTTGGCCGAGCATGCTGCCATAAGCATGTCCCCCAAAGCAAGAGGTTTGACTCTCGTCACCACAGATCTCATGACTGTTGGTACCCGAGAGCAGCTCTATGCCCGAGGAGGTATATTCAGCATTACCTCGCGAATCCTGGTAGTCGATCTGCTGTCTGGTCTGCTGAACCCAGAGAAAGTCTCTGGCATGGTCGTTCTTCACGCGGAGCGCGTTTCTGCTACCTCCACAGAGGCCTTTATCTTCCGCATATTTCGGCAGCAGAACAAGACTGGCTTTCTGAAAGCCTTTTCAGATGCCCCCGAAAGCCTGGCGCAGGGTTATGACCCTCTCAACAAGATCATCCGTAATTTATTCTTGCGCAAGCCCACACTATGGCCGCGCTTTCACCTGGGAGTAGCCAAATCCCTCGAGGGTAAGAAGAAGGCCGAAGTCATCGAACTGGAAGTCTCCATGTCGGACGCCATGTCCGAGATTCAAATAGCGGTCCTTGATTGTGTTGACAAAAGCATCTCGGAGCTTCGAAAAGCGAACAATTATCTTGATATCAGTATGGAAGACTGGAATTTGGACAGCGCATTGCATCGTAACTTTGATGCCGTTATTCGCAGGCAGCTTGATCCAAATTGGCATCGGCTAAGCTTTCGCACCAAGCAAATCGTGCGCGATCTCACAACGCTGCGGAATATCTTGCATTTCCTCCTCGCGAATGATGCCGTTAGCTTTCTGAAATATCTTGACACAGTTTACGCGGCGTCATCTCCGCCGCCAGGCTCTACAAGGCAAAATCAATCACCATGGCTGTTCCTCGATGCTGCAAACACGCTCTTCGAAGTTGCGAAGCGAAGGGTTTACACCGGAAAGATCAACGACACTGCCACTAGAGATGGCACAAAGGTGCCTGCAGGTCTTGTACCCGTGCTTGAGGAACTCCCTAAATGGGGTGTACTCGCCGAGATCCTGCAGGAGATTGAAACCGACTCGTATCTAAATCCATCCAGCGACACATCGAACGGGACCATTTTGATCATGGCTGGAGACCAAGCGCAATGTCGTCAGATAAGAGAATTTCTGCAGACGATGCATGATCGGCCTGAAAGCGACAAGAACCGCGGAGCCGCTGAAGACGTCAAGCCATCAGCGGCATCAATGATGCGGAGAAAGCTGAGGAACTATTTGGCGTGGCGAAGAGACTTCATTCAAGTCAGCAAGCACTTGTTTTCGGAGAATGAGAAAGTCATCACAGGTGGAAACCAGCAGAATAGTGTCTCGAACAAGAGTTCTCGAGCACCGGCGAATAAAAGAAGAAGAGTCAGAGGAGGCGGTACGACCGCGTCAGCACCGTCTCGAACAAACAGCAACCCGTTCAGCATGCCAGGCGATCGAGACGCCCATATCGCTGCTTTAATGGCAGAGCTTCAGCCAACGGAGGCAGAGTCGAACGCGAAGGGTGAGATTGCTCAAGACCCGCTAGATGACATGGAAGAGTTCTACGAGCTGTATGACATGAAGGACCTAGTCGTCATTCACCCTTATGACGGTGACAAAGACGAACAGATTCTTGAGGAGCTCAAGCCTAGCTATGTTATCATGTACGAACCCGATGCTGCATTCATTCGTCGTGTCGAGGTATACCGATCCTCTCACACAGACCGATCCATTCGAGTCTACTTCCTCTATTACGGAGGCTCTGTTGAGGAACAGCGTTACCTGTCAGCCGTCCGACGCGAGAAAGATGCCTTCACCCGGCTTATTCGAGAGCGCAGTAACATGGCGATTACTTTGGGGACTGACGCATCTGCAGAAGACGCTCAAGAGAGGTTTTTGCGGACTGTGAACACGCGCATAGCGGGAGGCGGCCGTCTTGCGGCCACAGCTCAGCCGCCTCGAGTGGTTGTGGACGTAAGAGAGTTTCGGTCTTCACTGCCTAGCTTGCTCCATGGTAGAAGTCTCATCGTCATACCTTGCACACTGACAGTTGGTGACTACATCTTGACACCTGAGGTCTGTGTAGAGCGAAAGTCAGTGCGCGATCTGATTTCCTCATTCAAGGACGGTCGTCTTTACGCGCAAGCAGAGACAATGTTGCAGCACTACAAGCAGCCGATGCTTCTTATCGAATTCGATGAAAATAAATCGTTCACCTTGGAACCATTCGCGGATTTGACAATGAGTGGAGGCTCGTCACTGGCCTCGCTCAATCCCAATGCAAGCTCGGACCTGCAGTCGAAGCTCGTTTTGCTAACGCTTGCATTCCCTCGTCTGCGTATCATTTGGAGCAGCAGTCCGCATCAAACAGCAGAGATCTTTGAGGAGCTGAAAAAGCAGCAAGAGGAACCGGATCCGTTGAAGGCCGTACGCATTGGATTGCAAGCCGGCGAAGATATTGACAGTCAGACTTTTAGCCAAGTACCGCAGGATATGTTGAGGCAAGTGCCAGGTGTGACACCAAGCAACATTGGTGCATTAACGCTTGAAATCGAAGGACTCATGGAGCTTTCAAGTCTCAACGAGTCAGAATTTGAGCCGATTGTGGGCAAAGAAGCAGGGCGGCAGATCTCGAAGTTCTTCGAAAGAGATGTGTTTGACGATTAGAAGAATGCATTGAAGCTGAGATAAGGAACAGAAAGTATGGTGCCAACACAATGTGATCCTGAGGCAGGAGCGACCCAAACTGAACGCCCTCAAGCGAACTGCGTTGCTCCCTCTACCTTTTCTTCTACTTACTCGCCTTTAACTTTTTAAGTTATTGCCTCCAATCTTTGTCTCTCCTTCACTGCTTCTTATTATTTTGCGAAGTAAAGTCTCAGCTGGCTGATACTCTACAACTCGTGCTTCAATTCCTGTCGTAATCAGATGCTCAATGAGCAAGATGGCATCAGGTATTAAGAGTCCTGCCTCTGCTACTGCCACACACGGGTCTGCAGCTCCAAATACTCACCACCACCACCATCATCCCACCCATTCCGCTCGTCAACCTCAACAGAGCCCAATCATAGAGGAAATACTATACAGAGAAGAGCCACAGGCTCTCGAGCCTCAGCCGATTGATCAAGATGAATGGAGGCCGGCCCCAGCAGAGAACCAAATCCTCGAAATCAAGGAAGAGTCTCCTCCAGTGCCATTCCAGTACCGCTCTGGCGCTGCAAGCCGATACTATGCATGGCTGTGGTGGACAACAGTCATGTTCATCCTCGGAGCAGGCCTTGTCATCGTGTCCATCTTTTCTTACACGGTCTGGGACAGGCACCATCCTGCCTAGGAGCTTACACGTCTGATCTTACCTGCCGCTGTCTTTCCACCTTTGGCTTTTGGTGTTATCTTCCTGGCGAGAACGCTGTACTGGCATCGCGTGAGGCGCTTGCTGAACGAGCGTTCAGATGGTTCCGCAGTCCGGAATGGCCCCCTACAGTCAGCAATTTTCAGACGCTACCTTCGTGAAACGTTTCCTGCAGAACATTTTAGGCAGACGCTCCATATCCTATTCTTCGGAAGTGCTCTGGCATTTATCCTCGGCTCTCTGCATATTTGTCTGGCGCTCGCTTACTGGTTTGAATGGACCCAGGTGTTTGACAGTCCTTCAGTTGCAAGTCGGAAGGGAATCTTTACCACGTGGACAGTCACAGGTGGCATCCTGGTGATTGCCGGATTCATCTTGCTGCTTTCCGGCTACATCAGGTTGCATGAGTACAACAATAGATTCCCAGTCATGTATGAGGCGTGATTATGTGAGTTGGAGGCATGAACACAACTGGCCCTATGCCTAACACTTTCCCTATGAGAGATTCATATTACTCCTGAATATACGACAGCCTGAGAATTCCTTGTCTGCGCTAGATCGTGTGTCGACAAACTGGGCTGCTCTTTCTCCTCAAGATAGTTCTTCGTCTTGAATGCTTTTACCTCTGCATTCCTCTGCCAAGAAGCAATGCCACAGCTCACGCAGGTCTCACAGCAATTCGGACGCAAAGATGCCAGAAAGGTGATGATGCATGCCATATCCTATATACAGCCACGACACAACACAGCAACGATTTAACACACTACAGAACCAATCAGTGCTACCAATCGTCCTTGTCATCCTCATCATCTGCGACAATGTTAGCATTACGTTCGCCGCAGCAGCAACCATAGCTGGCCTGAAGCCAATAAACAATAACAAGGCGATAAAGACGATCAAAGATACAATTACCACAACATCCAAAGAAAAGAATGACCATGTCAAGCAGAGGAGAGAAGAAGAAAAGGAGTAAAACTCACCACTCTGACCAACCTTGCTCTTCCTCGCCGCAAGCGCACTGGCCAGCGCTCCCGCCAATCCACCTTCACCACCAGCGGGCGCAGCAGGCGCACCCGCCGGCGCAGGGGTAGCCGCGCCACCCGGCACAATAGCAGCGCTTCGATCGCGCTTCTCGCTGTCTGAAACCTTCTTCAGTCTGGCGCCCCCACGGATATCGGCCAGGAGTCCGTCGCGGCCGCCCGTAGCCTGTGGAAGTGGGGGAGCGCTTGCGTTTGCTGCGGGCATGGCTGGTGGTGGAGGCGGAGGCGGTCCGCCGCCGCTGGGTAGAGGTGGTGGGGGAGGGGGAGCGGCGGCTGCTGATGCGGGCATTAGGGGAGGTGGAGGTGGTCCTGATGATGAGGGCATCGGGGGAGGGGGAGGGGGAGCAAAGGACGAGATCCCTGGTGATGAAGGGGGTGGCGGAACAGCCCGCGCGTCTCGTGCAGGCGGTGGGGGTGGTCCGCCTGGGGATGCTGCTTTTGGTGGTAGAGGAGGAGGCGCAGCAAGTGCAGCGGGTGGAGGAGCAGCATGCACGTTCCTTGCTGGTGGTGGAGGAGGAACAGAGCCTCGTGCAGGGGTTGGAGGAGGGCCTGATGAGCGAGCGGGAGGTGGGGGAGGTACTTGACGGTCGGCCTGGAATGGTGGGGGGACACCGAAGCGAGGTGCTTCCTCTTCTTCTTCGTCCATTGATATCTTTGGGGGACGGGGAGGGGGTGGAGGTCCGGGGTGTGCGAGGTGATCCGATGTGTTGCGGCCTCTGAGGCCTGGCGGCGGCGCATTAGGAGACTCTGCAAATTTGCCAGCATCTGCGAGAGGTGGCGGAGCGCGGAACGTTCGTGGGCCGGCTGAAGCAGGTGGTGAGGGAGCAGGAGTAGGTGATGCGGGTCTGTTAGGCTCTGCTTTTCCTCTTCGAGCAGGTGGTGGTGCTGGCGGTGGACCTCGTCCTGTGCTGCCAGTATTGTCTGGTGATAATTGACCTGGAGGTGGTGGAGGGGGCGCACGACTATGCTTTGCTTGCTCCTTCTTTTTCCTGTCGTTTTCGACATACATTTTGATGAAGTCGGCATTCTCTGCGATCATGTCTTCCGTCATGCCCATGCCCATGAGCTCTTGTAGGAGTACCGGATCAATGTGCTCAAGGTCGTTTTTCGAGGAGACAGGGATATCCTGTTTTGGTATTATCGACTGCGGTGGCCCATTGCTTTCTCGCGAGTGCTTGTCCCGGTGCAGGAAGCTTCCTAAACCTCCCAGCCGGCTGTGAGATTTCCCCGTGTTGCCTGGGTCGCCAGCACCAGCAGCGCTGCCAAATGGTTTCGACTTTGTGTTCTTGTGCGCATTCTTCTCACGCTCGTCAATCTTCTGCTTGAACTTCTTGGCTTCCTTATCGTCTGCGAAGGACAGGCCAGCAAGGCAGTCCTCCAGCTCGAACGTGTGAAAAAATATGCGATCTTGATTATATGAGAAGCCCTCATATATTTCCTGGTCCCAGATGACCCCTCGATTGGCGGGTGAGAGGTCTACCAGCTTGATCCAGAAGGTGTTGCCTACCAGGTCGTTGGCAAGTACGGCGGCACCTTGAAGGCCAGTAAATGTCCATTGTTGCGGGTTTGGGTGTGCAACATAGAGTCTTGCAACACCGACTGCATGGATCTTGTTGTTGGCCTTGGGCACTACTTTCTTGACCGTGGCACGATCATCTCCTTCCACCAGCGAGGGCATGTCTGCTGAATGGTGTGGTCAGCCGAAAGGGTTGTGGGGGCAAGGGCGCGGTCTGGACAGAAATGTATGAATGCGAGCAGGCAAGGCGCCAGTGAGCGAGTGGCGACTGAGCGAATACGGATTGGTAAGATGTGTGCAGGTAGGCGTTGAGGCTGTGAAGCATAGGTATGCACGAGATACGTAGTCAGCGGAAGTGCTACGCAATGAGAGGGGTCGGACTTTGCCGATCCCGACGACAGCTGAGCCTCATCTTCCAGAACATTTCGTTGTTTTTTCAAGCTTCCCACTCCGCAGGGCTGAAACGCACTGTCAATCCTGACAAGCTCTCGTTCTCTCGCAAATGTCGATCGTCATCACGAACAGCACACGAATACCTAGGCGGCGCGGTTTCACTGAATTAGGTTGAAGATGGGCAGCAGCACGAAAAGGAAGAAGGAGAAGAAGAAGGATTTCCAGAAAGCAAAGCTCAAAGTCGGAAAGACTAAGGCTAAAGCCGACAACTTCACAGATACAAGTTTCAAAGCCAAGTCACTGGTCCTGAGCAAGCAATCCATATCTCTTGCAGACAGCGCCCCGTCAGCCGCTTCGCAATTTGCGCGCCACATCTCTCTGCTCCGACATCGATCAGAGACTCAAAGACAGGAATCACTAGCCTATCTCACCACGACGATCCTTTCCCTCCCACCAGGTGAAGCGCCACCTGAACCCGTCGCAACTTTACTCCCCAAATTACAACCGCTTTTGCTCGATGGTAACACTGGGGTCCGGCAGCAACTTTTGAAGCTACTCCGCTGCCTACCACAAGATGAAGTAAGGACACACGCAGAACAGATCCTTCTATATACCCGCGCTGCCATGACCCACATGTCAGCAGACATCAGGCTGTTCTCAATAGATATCCTGGACTGGCTAGTTGCAGCAGCGAAGAATGAGGTGGTAAGCTGTCCAGGTGCCTGGATCAAGACCCTGCGTTGCTTGTTAGGTCTTCTCGGCTGGCAGGAGCAGGCAACGCAGCACGGAGGCTGGTCTGCCATGCAAAAGCCTGTATCTAAACCTGGATCTGAGACCAAGGCTACAGCTCGCTTCGCTTTGGGCCTTGCGACCTATATCAAAGCTGGTGTTTCCGCTCCGAAACTGGACACTTTGGAACCACAAGAGTCATGGCCTCTTTGGTATGTACCACAGAACACACTGCCTCAAAGGAGCACTGCATTCGCACATCTCAACCTGTTTGGCTCGCCTGATGATTTGGAGAACGCCATGCTAGAGGACAGGGAAGATCGGCAGAGGTCATTTGCGCTTTCTTTCGAGCCTTTGGTCTCACTGGGAGTGGAAGATATGAAGCGACAGGGCGGAGAACTGGGACGTGCCTCTGCAGCAATTCGCAGGGCTATACAGGATGGCATGGCAGATTACGAACGGGACGATTGATGAAGACTACTGTCAATTTATACAGGTTCGGCAGCCTGTTCGCCTGCGGGGAAGATGCTCATCATGTGTGGACACCAAATCACTGAGCAATCAAGCCAGCCACGCCAGCATGCAAGAAACTCCCTACGCTGACCCGGTGAGGTTTCTAGGCGAGACGTACTTCCGACCTGATTCTCTGAACGTCAAACCGGACCGCACCAAATCGCATCTGAGGCCACTGGACAGTACCCAAGGTACCGAGACTCGCATTGGATTCACTAAGCATCCGTACAACTACGAAATGTTTCAGGTACAGGTCTGTAGATGCAGATGCAAGATCCCCTGCCCCAATGATCCCTGAGCTTTCCCAAATACAGCTAGCCGGATCTCGACTTTCAGCCGCATCTACTTGCAGTCATCAGCTTCCCGATCTTGCACGTCATTGCATCCATGCTCCTCGGTCAATCGAGGCCCCGTCCACCTCGGGCTCGTCTTTCTTAAATGGATGCTGCCATATGGCAGATGTGAGTAGAATCGGATTGTACATGTCGTCCTGGAGGATGGATTAGCTTCAGTGTACTCTCAAAATGTTGTCAGTCGAATATGAAAGACGTGACAAAGAAGTGAACTACTCCTCGGTAAGGCAGGCAGCCTGCCACAATGTTTGTGGGGTCCCCGCGATGAGCAGGAACATGCCCTAGTGCACCGGGATTAGCAGCGTGAGGTCAGCATGTGAATGACCGCATAATTTACAAAGAATATGTACTCTCTTCATCGCATCTTCTCCCTCTGACACCACCTCACATACCTAAGCCATTGAAACTCATACAGAGCCCATTTGAGGAAAACACATTGCGCCTGTCATCTATCGGACAATTGTACGTACATTCGCACGACCTCGATCGTCAATGTTCCATACATCACACGATCAATTTCTAGACTATGGCTGACTCGGGCTTCCAGACAGTAACAGTCGACATGGGCCAGAACAAGTCACCAACGCTCAAGGAGTCCCTCCAAAACAATCCTTCCGCCCTGGGCGACCCAGTCTCGCTCAAGGCCGAGAAGAGCGAATCTCACCCAACTCCAAATGACACCGGTGCAGGTACATTCTCGTACTTCAGAAACTACCGCCACATACCTCAGCACTGACATTTGTACAGGCGGCTCGAATAAGCCAAAGAACTCGCTAAAGGAGGCTGCAATGAAGAACCCTACTGCTCTTGGAGACCCTGTGTCGCTCAAGGCTGAAAAGAGCGACAGCGAGCCCACAGAGCACGACAGAGGGACAAAGGGTGGTGCTGGAAAGAGCAAGTTGTAGATGCCTTGTAATATGAATTGTATCGTTGAATGAGGCCGATAATGGTCTTTTGACATCTATTGCTGGTCGCGTGCTACGAATCATCTTTTCAGTGCAAATGTACCGCATACAAGTCACCTGCACTAGTAGAGCTTGCAGGCGCGTTGCGGTACCTTCAGAAAGGCTCAGAGTAATACAAGAGGCCTTCTCAGTGTTGCTATCCAGTATGGTGGCATTCCTTGCTGAAATAAGTCAAGAGCCGACAGAAGTCCTCGAGTGTTTGCGTGCTTGCTGCAGAAGCGTTTCGGCTGCTCTGGGACTCACACTCTAATACCCTGCATATGAACTCATGAAATAAACGTCGAATGTTAGAAAGCTCTTTTAGCCGCGAAAGTATTCAATCAAGAATGACTCTACGGCGAGAGGGTCGATTGACAGTGTCCTTCAATCTATTTGACTCGAGCAAGCAGCAACATTGATCAGGCAGGCAGTAGGGATTGCTCACGACTGTCGGCATCGGCGAAATCAAACTCCGGAGAGGTGCCGTTGCACAAAACTTCAAGCAGCAAGCACTCAAGTTTTCCTTCTCTCATGACCTTCCAAGTTCAAAACAAGTGAGTAAATATCAGATCATCCTGACCGATGCCATGCATACTAACATTTCAACGCAGATGATGAAAGCCTAGCGTGTACCAAGTGAGCTCGGCCGTCTTGATGCCTACCAACTCTCCCTTCGGGGCCTAAGTGGTTGCTGGCGACGGATGGCAAGGGCATGAGCACTGCGGTCGGCACACCACCTTGTTACATTATACGACCGCTTGAAAGGCAGCTCTGAACTGAATTTGGAAGGTGTTGGTATCTCGAGGGCAATGAATGGGAAAAGACCATCCCATAGATCTGAGCAGACTACTATGCGGATCCAATGCTTATGGTCGCCACAGTACACGCTCTTCCTATGGGCAATAGCAGCCATGTACAGGTAAGTTCCAAGCCACTAAAACCCCCCAAACCACTTGCCGGACGGCCGCCGAACGAATCGGGCAGTGGTGGCTGCAGCTCTCGGTCTCTGCAAAGACGAGTTGGCAGGGATGCCTGCTGCCTCCTGCATGCATGTATCTACGTATTCTCAATCTTTGCGTCAATGAAATAATCTTTACGATTGCCGTCTGCCGCACACGTCCGTTTGCAAACCTTTCGTAGTTGCCCTGTCTGTCTCCCACCTGTTCTACGATCCCGGAGAGATCGAGCGCGCGGGAGTGCCGCAAGCGCCGACCGCGTCGTACGTCACGGCGATCTGCCGCAACAACACAACTTCCTTCCATTCGGCTGAAGTGCCGCAACAACGCAGCACCAAGCGCACTCTCTGTGGCCCTATTCCTAGCAGTCTCATATCGCTCCCTTTGCCATGTCTGCTAGCTACGAGAAAAGCGTCAAGGGCGCGACCAAGCTGAAGGTACCCTCGTCCCCGCAGTCCTGTCTGCACCAGAGAGCGTCTGACATTCCATGACTAGTTGGCGCCGCCCAAAGCTAAGTATATCGAAACAATACTGCAAGCGACGCACACCGGCGAAGCAGGCGTTGCCGAAGTTTTTCGAACCCTCCAGCTGCGCTTGCGTGACTCGACATGGACCATTGCATTTAAAGCCCTCATTGTTGTTCACCTCATGATACGAGATGGTGAACCCAACGCAACACTCAAACACATTGCGGGGTCACCAAACAAGATACTGGCTGTGAATCACTACACCGATGTACAGACACAAGGCCGTAACATTCGCTGTTACGCACGGTACCTCATGGAACGGGCACGAGCATACGCAAAGACACGGCATGACTTTGTAGGAGGCTCTGTCGGCAGGCTTAAGAAGCTGAGCGTCGACAAAGGCCTTCTGCGTGAGACTGAGATTGTACAAGATCAAATCGCTGCCCTTCTACAATGCGACATGTTCACAGACGAGCCGGAGAACGAGATTAGTCTGACTGCTTTCCGTACGATTACCATGGATTTACTCGTCTTATTTCAAGCAATGAACGAAGGAACGATCAATGTGTTGGAGCACTACTTTGAGATGTCGAAGCCCGATGCAGAGCGCGCCGTTATCATCTACCGCACCTTTGCGAAGCAGACAAACCAGGTAGTGCGCTTCTTGTCCATGGCGCGTCAATATGAATACGTCACCCGCTTAGAGATTCCAAAGATCAAGCACGCGCCCACAAATTTGGGAAATGCGCTGGAAGATTATCTCAATGATAAGGACTTTGAGATCAATCGCCGTCAATATTTGGCACAGCAAGACGCCAAATCGGGAGGCACGTCAGGCGGTTTCAGCGACAAGCTTTTCGGCAACTCGTCAAGCTCTGCTGCCGCTGCGTCGTTCCATGAAGCGAAATCCGCCGCATCGCAACCGGTTCAGGCAACGGAAACTCAAACTCAAATTCAGCCCAACAAGGGACCAGCACCTGACCTCATTGACTTTTTCAGCTCAATAGAAGATCGGCAACAACCAATGGCCCAAAATGCAGCTCAGTTTCAACAGCAACAGCAGCAGAATCAATACCCGCAACAACCTCAAATGTTCGCACAGCCCACTGGTTTCCAACAGCAGACGAACCCCTTTGGCCAAGTACAGCCTCAGCAGCAGTCCCAATTCAACCAGCAACTGCCGCAACAGACAGGCTTCGACCAATTCCAGCCTCAAGTCCAAACCTTCCAACAACCGCCGCAGCAACAGTCCCAACAACAGCAGCAGCAGCAGCAGCAGCAGCAGCAGCAACCTCAACAATTACAACCTCAATTCACCGGCGCAGGGTTCGGCGGCTACACGCCCCAGCCCTCGCAGCAACCGCCCATGCCTCAACTCCCGCAACAAACCGGCTTCGCACAGCAGAATGCCCTAACCCAACCGCAATTCCAGCAGCAGCCTCAAGCCCAACAGCTAAACCCGCAACAAACGAATCCCTTCCGCGCGTCCATGATGCCCCAGCCAACAGGCCACAACCCCTTTGCCCAGCCGCAGCAGACCCAGCAACAACAATCCTTCCAACCTCAGCAAACGGGCTACGCATCATCGCAGGCTTTCCAACCACAGCCACAGCAGCAACAACAGCAACAACAAGCGCAGTCCCCTCCGTCCCTAATGCCGCAGCGAACGGGCACGAATCCTTTTGCGAAACAAGCCCCTGCGCCGCAAGCTGCGACTCTGCTTGCGCAACCGACGGGCACGAATCCCTTCCGGCAGAGTCAGTTTGTAAATCAGCAGACGGGATTAGGATGGCAAACGGGGCAGGGCAGTACCATGGGCGGATTCGAGCAGTTACCCACGACAAATGTGTTTCCGCGGCCGGGACAGCAGCAGGGACAGCAGGGCTCGCCGTCGCCCTGGGGTTAGGAGTGAGATGGGCTGCAGTACACGCTGGAGTGCAGGTGGGATGGGAGTGGGATTAAGTGAGTTTGAGGGACCATACTGAGGATCGGGCTCGAGGATGGGTGTGTGGTGAGGCTAGGATGTGATGCGCGCTGTGAGAGGCGTAGTGGTGGGAATGGCAGGGAGATTAGGTGGAGCATGCGATGCTAAAGTAGGTATGTATGTAGCGAATCATATCATATCATGTCGTGTCGGCGACTATCGTGTGCGGACGGCATGCCCAGTGGTATTCACACAGTATACCTTAGGTCACCGAGAACAAGACCTCACTGAGGAACAACGAGACCCCAGCGATGAAGACAAGAAAAACAAGAAGAAAAAAGAGCCGCAACTCTCGGCTCAACTACCTATGCATCTCATTCTTCATGCCGCAATGTGTCAAATCCCACGTGTGAACGATATAAGGCATCTACTCGGGCAGATAGGTAGATAAGGTCAATGAGGTACTTATGTAAAGTAGGCAGAGTCTCTAAGCCGAAGACGGATACATATTCTTAGCCAGTAACTTCAAGCTACCATTCCATCTATGTACCTAGCAATCGTCCTCTGGTCAATAGAAGGTCAAGAATGCTGTACCGACCAAGCTGCAGCTTGCCCTAGCCGCAGGACATCCACAACGCCTCGATGGGGGGGGGGGGGGGGGGGGGGGGGGGGGGGAAGAAGAAGAAACAAATGCTAGTCGCCATGTCCGCTTATGCAGGGTTGTTCATCACAACAGGACGATCCAGGACGAGCCGAGAGCCGAGAATTGACATTGTGAGAGCTGACTGGGAGGAAGCCCAGGGGCTCACGACTCAAATTCGACATTGACAGATCCATTCTTCAGCCCGGCTTCCTCAATCGTCTCGTCCAGGTGCTCGATTAGGTCCTTGCCCATGTATCGCAGCTCAAAAGCAATGCCCTCTTTACCCTCGATGGGCGACGCCTTGAGCCATTCGAAGATGCGACGAACCGGGTCAGCCACGTTGAACCTGCGCACAACTCTACCGCTGCTGTGACGGAATTGGATGCGTGTGGCCGATTTGTCGCCTGCTTCAGGCTCTATGTGAGGATTCGACGAGGAGATGCTCGCGAAAACGGACGCTTCTGTATTGGTTGCCTCCTCCTGCTCTTGCTCGCTGGTGGCCTGAGCCTTGTCCTTGCCTTTGCCAAGCTCGACTGATCGAGTGAGATCATCCGGATCGTTGGCGGCTGCTCCATCATGAGCGGCACCACCCATGCTTTCCTGCATGGCCATCTGCAGCATCTCCTCTTCTGTCATCTTGTCAATGTTCATCTGCTTCTTTTGCTCCGGTTTCCGCTTGGCAACAGGATTGCGTGAGAACTCATCGAGGCTATAACGATCTAGAAATTCGTGCAGCTGCATCAGGAACTCGCCTGCTTTGGGAGCTGGGGGCCCCGACCACGTCTTCA
The DNA here is from genome assembly GCA_023512835.1 of Taxillus chinensis. Lineage (NCBI taxonomy): Eukaryota > Viridiplantae > Streptophyta > Magnoliopsida > Santalales > Loranthaceae > Taxillus > Taxillus chinensis. The sequence goes on along the minus strand of JAKCVP010000414.1, from coordinate 21,626 downwards.
CCTGTTCACCTGTCCGTGGGTCCAGTATCGAGATGTGAGGGTATTCGTTGTCCGCTTCGTACAGCGGAAAGTATAGCCGAAAGTACTCTTGTGCTTCCAAGTCGCCCTTATTGTACTGCTTGAAGATGAAGTTCGACTTTATCGTGTTGCGAATTTCTTCATGCTTCCACAGGTCGCGATTCAGCACTTGGCAGTCAAATATATTTGGATCTTGGACGTTGACCATAATCCATTTCTCCTCTTCCTTTCCTTCGGAGCGCATGCCGTCGATTGAGCGTAGTGGCGTGATTAGATCAAATGGAGGCTGGAACATGCGTGCGAGCATGTTGGACTTGGACGATGCATCCGAGGCTCCACCAGTTGCACGGGACAGATCTTGACTGCTTGAACTCTCTTCTCCGTTCTCTTCGTTCCAAATGGACCGTTGTGGAGCGTGCTGGTTGAAGATGCCGGGTCGTCCGCCTGGCGAGGTGTTAGTACTCGATGCCTGTAATGCCAACTCATTGGGGTCCTCACGTTGTCCCATGGCTCTCCGCTGACGGCGGTTCAGCTGATCGAATACAGCAGCATTCATTGCACTCTCATCATCTTGCCAGTCGTCAGGGCCTCCAACAAGTGTGTCCATTCGACGGGCATCTGGCGCTCGAATAGCATCTTCATCGTCGCCGGGACCGCCTTGACCGCCGTACATCTCCTGCTGCATACGTCTAGCCATCTCCTCGTCGCGTCGAGCCTGGGCTTCAGGGTCAAAGCCTCCATCCTCGTCGTCAACGTTGATTGCATTTGCAGAACTACTGCCCGCTGCAGTGTTACTCAATGGCTGTTGCGAAGGTAACGACGCTCCCATGTCAACGCCATCGCTTTCAAAATAGAGCTGAATGGCCTGCTCTAGGTTGTTTTCTGTAAGTCGGAGATATTGCGTGGCGCGCTCTGGCGCTGCCGATGTGATTGCCACAAATTGGGCGAGGACGTCTTCGTCCATCGTTGGGGGTTGTTAGGGTACGAGTTCGGCAGAGTCAAGCCGTTGTTGCGAGATGGCGAAGTAGTCGTAGAAAAGATTTTTGCTGAGAATCTGATTTCACGCAGCAGGGGTACACGCGCTTCCAAGGTGACCTGCGGGGTTCTTGAGTAGGTGCGGGCGGCGGACGGCGGCGCTCTAACGGAGGGGTGAAGGAGAGGAAAGGCAAGCCGGGATAGCTCAGCAGAGCAAACTAGCTGGCTTTGCGGTGGGTTTCTAAGAGTCTTGTGCTGTACAACAAACAGGCGACAGCAAAGACGCGTTGTCACATAGAACGTGGTGGGTGATTGAGCTCGAAAGTTTCCCCTCGTTCTCTCCAAGTCGTCATACGCTGACTCAGCCTTGCCATGACTCGGGGCTGATTGCTTTGCACGACTTCACTTTGTTCCACGCTCGACTCAACAATCAATTGATGGACTCCAGGTGCATTGTATGTCACATAGGCTCAGCTACACACAAGTCTGACCAAGTCATGCACCTCCGCTCCCCTGTATCCGTCTCCTGCGACTTCGGGAAAGCATTTCCCCTGGCTCAACGCCGTCTTGAGCCATGACTACCCGGCTCACCTCCACCGTGCTTCTGGCTGGCTACCGCTAACAACAGCTTATCCGCCTCATCCTGGCTAAGACCTTGTTCGGGCAATGGGAGCGCACTGTTGCTGAGAAAAGCGTTGTCGCCCTTTGGTTGACCAATCTTTCCAGCAACGCAAGGCTTGCCACCCCAAGTCACATCGGCCGCCGCCTCCCAAATGGCTGTCGCTCGCACTGTCATCTGAGGTGTGTAGTATAATCTGCAGTCGGCAGGCTCGGAGATGAATTGCTGTGGTATCAGCTTCTCCTGCTGTGTGTACGCATTCCGTACATTGGCGGCATTGAGGGTCGAGTTGCTCCGTCGGAATGGAAGGGTGCTATAGTCCGCAAGAACTGTCTTCGACAATTTGGCTGCCGTGTCTGCGTCTGCTACGCTGAATGTGGTGTTGACTATGGCGTAAATTGTCTCCCACAAGTAATCGTTTGCGCCCTTGACACCACCAATGGCCGGTATGATACCTGCCTTTGGACGCCCTCCAAGCGCAATAATCTTCACCTTGGCCTGCCTTCTTAGGAATTCAGCTAAGAGCGTACAGGTAGACGCGCAGAAACCATCTGTAACGATAACTATGTCGTCTGCATCATAGAATTTCTCAGTAACAACGTTCTTACGACCACCATAGCCAGAAACGTTGTAGTATAGCTGATAGGTGTCCGACAAGTTCCAACGGATGATTGGCGAGAACTTGTCGCCGTGGATCTCAACCGGCCCAAACTTGTCCTTCCAAGACTTGAAAGGTTTGTAGTCGTCATTCAGATCGGCCTTGTAGTTGAAAGGACTGCCTTGGAAGCTACCAATCTGACCATTACCTGCGCTGTCCGGGGGTGGGTAGGGGAGCTTCTCGGCAACTTCGCTGACCGTCGTACCGATAAGATCAATGACCTCAGTAGCATGGATTCGGCCGCCACCGTAAGGGGTACTAGATATTGATGTCAGCTATATCATCTCGTGTCACGGACATTTTGAATTTGCACACAGGTTTGGGAAGAGCTCCAAGAAAAGATTGTAGGCTTCGAAGACATCGCCACCGTTGTTCAGCGAGACGTCAATGATCAACTTCTTCTTGCCATCTTTCTTGCTCTGCTTTAAAAAGTCTAGGCCGACTTGCTGGAAGGTCCCGGGCCCCTCGCCATTTCCACTGAAACTAGGTAGGGTCAAGACTGCAACATCTTTGTATCCTGGTGTGTCTATATAGTAGCCGGAAATGAAGCCCGTAGATTCTTTCGTGATAGGTTTGGGGAAGCCGGGAGGTGTGGGTTCCTCCGGATCAGGTAGAGGGTCTGTGGGAATCCACTCGGGGAGGAAAATGTGCTTGGTGTAGAGGTCTTTGGCGGTTTTGATGCCAGTGAAGTCTTTGTTCAAAACGGCAAAGTTTTGGTAGGTTTTGGTAGTGCCATTTGCGAAGGTCAGCGTCGTATTTGGGCCAGGATAGTTGTAACTGCCGCGGCCAAGGCCATTGAACAATCCGTTGCCAGGACCCAGGCCCTTGAGGAGGCCGGCAAGGGTGAAGAAATTGTTATTATAGTTTGTGTCAGGATCTTGGGCGCCGCCAATCTGTGACCATTTCGTCAAATACGCGACAGCATCTTGGCCGTCAATGTGGGTTATAGCAGAGGCTTTGAAAGACTTTTGAACTTGACTCAGGACAATGTCGTTATAGACGTATGGCTTCGGAAGTTCCTTGCCGTCATTTGAAACCGAGACCAGGGCGAAGGGCCGCCTGAAGAAGAAGATCTCTAAGATGTGGGGAAAGATCCTAAAATGACCATCATGGGCTTTCTGGAAGGTGAGGTAAAGGTCAAACTCGAAATCGTAGTCGTTCTTGTACTTGTTCTTGTTGATGAGATCCTCGATGCGATCCAGGTCGGCGATAGGGTCGGTTGCGGGCATTGGGTATCCAGGTGGGGGGTTTTTCAAGAATGTAAGTGTAGTCTGCCAGTCGACATACGGGCGGACGGACTTGACAAATTCGAGCGAATCAGCTTGGATAAAGGGCACAGCTTGCAGACAGTCCCAGGCAAGCTGAGCGGGAATAGTTTTGTTCTGATCCTGGGCTTGAAGCACGCGACCACAAGGATCCTCTATGTTGGCATCAGGTAAACTATTGCTAATGACAGACACTCCAGACAATTTGTTCTCTGCCAGGTTGTTGAATGGATAGAGAGATTGAGGACCATGAGGTTTGTGCTTGTGGTAGCCGGGCTCGGCAGCAGCGGCCAGGGCCGAGAAGATAGTGGTGAGCAGGTGACGCATGATTTGTCAAATGTCAAGGGAACGGAGCAACTCAGCAATGAATGAAAATCAAGGACGCTGAACGCCGGGCGGATGAAGAAAAGAGGGCAGCCAGAGGAAAGAGCGAGTAGGCGGCGTGAAAGTGAGTTTGCGCAGGACAGCAAAGAATATATGGGCAAAGAGCAAGGTTGCGTACTGAATGTGCAGATGTCAAGCATGTTGCGCACGATTGCAACAGATCCATGTCTGTCACGCCGTCCGGGTGCACCGTGATATTAAAAAGGTCAGGGAGGCCGCATAAAGGCATGAATGGCGGAGGGTTTGTTAGACATGATGCTGCAGATGTAGTTGGGACCCTGGCGGCGCAGTCACACGACAATGTGCCTGCCTACAGTACATATGTAGAGACGTCCAGCACTTCGCAGTGTGGGTGTGTGAGGACTATGGCTCGAGGATGCTCGTGGTGGAGCGGGTGCAGCGGTTTGAGAGTGCATGTTGGATGGAGACTCATGCAGTGCTGGCAGAACAGGATCGGGGTAAAGAGGCTGGAAGAGGTGGGTGCAGCTCATCTCATCTCATCTACTGTACATGCAGGGCGGCTGGCCAGCTGTGCAGAAATTGCAAGTATCCAAGGTCAGGGTAGCTGGGCCAGGATATACTGGCCATGTCGTAAATTGAGAGAGTGCCGTGGCGTGCATGGGTGCTGTCGCTCGCTCGTTCCTGGGCCTCTTTTCAGCCTGAAACTCGGCGTCGGTCCAGCCGAGCCGTGGACCGGCGCCGACGCCATCTCCGCCAAGTGGGACTACAGTGGACCCTCTCGCGCCTCTCACTGATCCGTGTCACACTTTCCTCCGTTGCTCAATTCCATCCAGCACATTGCAGCTAAAGATCATATTCCTGCTGATCATGCTGCCTCGCTGTTTCTGACCGGAGCAGAGCCGCTCCCGCGCACCCCACATGGCGCTCGCTTGCTCGCTCGCGCTCGGCTTAGGACGCGTTCAACTCTGCGCGCCAGCGACAGTGAATCCTCAACATGCCTTGTTGCGCCCTTTCGGCATTGAGTGAGCCTCGACGCTTGGTCGTCCCAACCATGTTCAATCGCTGCCTACCGTAGTCTTCCCACCGTTGTCTACCGCCCTTGACACTCCGCCGCCGCTGACTGCTGTTGACCCCCCTGGGAACCCCTCTCTAGATTTATGACGTTGTGGATCCACCCACCCGGCCACCCTCGAATCTGTGCCTCGTCCTGACCTCGGCTTGGCATCCGTTGTAGGCCGTCGCGACTGCCTATGGCCTGCCCATTAGACGCCTTTTACACCGTTTGCTTTCCTTGGCGAATCGCTGCATAGCTCTGCCTCACCCTCTCCACATGGTCCGGATCTCACTCACAAGCCAAGATAGCCGCACGCTATGTCCGGCCCGGCTTTACGCGTGAGTTTATGCATCGTTCGTGCCTTATAATCGTGGACGCTACACATACTTCGCAACAAATCCATCTTGTTGTGCGCAGTGCACTCTCTCAATCCCGCGTAGAGGCACAGATCTATTTTCCTTTTCCCCCTGACACCAAGCAACGAGGCTGGAGGCTCGTTGATGCAGCATTGATACTCACTTCCGCACCATTGGGCACAAGCTTCAGGCACCAATACATTTGGCCTCTGTGTAATTCCCTCTCTGTGAACCACTGGGAACCAATGGAAAGAGCCGCACTCGTTGCTGCTTTGACGAAACTGGGCGCAGCGTGGCACGAGTCAGAGTCAGCATATGTAAAGAGCGTTCGCTATCCCGTGCGCTTCGCCAATGAACGACTCGTGGCTCTGGTCCATGCCTTGTCACCCATTGTCTCGGATGACTGCCACATACTTGACGCTGGCGCTTCGCACGGATGCGTCTCCGACATCCTCTCGCGTCGCTGGCCTCGCGCTTCAGTGCTTGCAATTTCTATGCTAGATCAAAATGTTTCAGCGCTACTGGCTGCCAAGAAACGATTGCGGTGGAACTCGGTCAACATACGACGATTGGATAGCGGCGACTTCTCGACATTCAGCTCTGCCAGCTTTTCACACATCTTCTCCCATCAGGTACTATTGATTGATCTGGACCCTGAGCAATACCTCCGCGAGGCTTTTCGAGTGTTGCGTCCGGGCGGCGTAATTGCCATTTCTCTCGAGGTTTTGAACATCTGGCTGGTCTCCTGGACACAGACTGTTCGGGAAACAATCAACCCCACCTACAGCCCACAGGCCATCTTCAACGACGAGGCCTGCAATTCATCCAAGCTCATTGAGCTCTTGAGATCGGTTGGCTTTGAGGATGTACGCTCACAAACCATGGTCTGTCCGCACTCTCCAGAACAAAACATCTCCGCTGTCATCAACGAACTATTCAAGGAGCGCCTTGCAGACTTTCAAGGCCTGACTCCGGGCATCACGAACAGCCAACTTGCTCGTGCACGACCGTCTCTCACGGCGTATCTGGCTAGAAAGTATTCGATGAACAAGCGTGCGCCGGCCAATATCATGGTCTGGGCTGTTGGCCGACGCCCGGCGGAGGACGCCAGCAGCGTTGATGTGAATCTTGGCGCCATTCCTTCCTCCAATAGCGACAAAACACAAACAGAAGAGTCGGAGGAAGAGTAGCACAATTGGCACGAGACTGTCGCGATCAACGCGCCGGCTCACTGATATCTTGCTCGTTTTGCTTTGGTTGATCTTTTTGGTTTCGCCCCATCATGGCCTTCATCATCTACACCTTTAATGGAGGAGGATTCTTTGGACTGTCAGACTGATCAGCATGAGACTTTCCGGAGGTCTACTACCCCCTTTCCCCCCCGATCAGAAGTTGCCTCGCTAGGGGCACAGTATAGCTGCTCGCGCTCGTTACAGATACCCATCATATGAAATTTTCAGCACAAGCGTAAACCAGGCCTGTCTCACGTCCATTTTCCTTCTCTCCTTTTGTCCTTTTGACTTTTGTCATTTGTGTCGAGTGTTAATTTGGCCTTACAAATGTTTAACTTGGTCTTTATCGTTTTGTGGGTTTTGTTTTTTTTCAAAATGGTAAATCACAATCATCAGTGTCCCGACAACAATAAGCACATTCCCATTTCTAAAAAACTCTCCAGCTCGCATGGCTGCCAGTCGAACAGCACAGCCTCTCTGTAGGTTGTGAGTGATCCAGAATCGGAAACCAGACTTTTTGGAATCTGTTCTTAGGGCACAAAGTCTGTCTCACGGAATCTTACCGAGATGCTCAGGATCAGAATCATCATCGATCAAACCAATCGTCAACCAACCTCAGGGTAAATCAAGTGTATAGATCACACAGGATCTACATCAATTTCTACTACTCAAGCGAAACCCAAGTCCAAGCAAAAAGGGTTCAAGTGTATAAATTAGTGCAAAGTAGAAAGCATACCCGTCAGACGGAAGTCTCGAAGAAGCGAGAACGAGAAGGACGACCCTCATACTCTACATTCAAAATACACACTAAACCGTACATATACCCGGAAAACAACCAACCCCAATCCTAGCGCCGCGAGTCAAGCGTCAGCGCGCAAACGAGGAGCTAAACCTCCATGCAGCGAATAGTCAAAAACATTACAAGGATGGTACAGCCGAGCTTGATAGGAAGTTGACAGGTGACAATGTACCCGTGTACCTCACCTACCTCTTACTCCGAATTACAAAGTACTGCTTGTAATAGACTTGTATTCCATCTGCATGTACCGTGCTGTACTACTTTATATACACACAAGCCAAGACTCAACCCCGCAAGCAACAGCAGTAGATGGACCCAGACATGAAACGCCCGAAAAAGAATAACTCCAAGGCGTCGACGACCGTTACTTTATCTGTCCGTCTGTATGTCACCAGACAAATGCAGACAGACAAGTTCAGAGCAACAGTCGCCACGATATGCAGGATGGTCGGGGGGGTATATCCTTCCCAAAAAAGCTTCCCAAGCTTCGAAACAATTTTAAGCTAGACCCTGCCTGATCCGCCGCATGTACGTCTAAATAGGTAGCCGACCCTTGCAAATGCAATGTATATGCAGATTCCATCAAGATCCATCATCAGTCGTGATCATCAGATTTGGCGGGGAATGCGTATATGGTACAGAAAATGGGGAGGAGACGAAGAAGAATGAACCCAAGGGCATTACCCCCAATCATTGTCGTCTTCTCCATTGCCATCGGTGTCGTGAGTGGGAGCCAGTCCGACGAGTGCCGCCAGCATACTCCCTCTTGGCCTCGACGACGCGGCGGAAAGACTCAGTCCGTCAATGGCAGACACAGGCGGAGACTCGCTGAGGCTAGGCATATTGCCAGAATGACCTATAGCCCTGCTGACGGATGTCGGCCGTGCAGACACCGGCTCGGACATGCTTGGGATAGGAGACATGGTGCCGTGAAGCGCGAATGCCGCGGTTGAAGGAGACATGACGTGTACTGGACCGCCTTGAGACTGCAGGACATGCGTCGGCGAGGACAGCTCATGATACTGCGGAGGAATGGCGCCACTAATTGAGGCGCGCATGGGCTGTGGCGGGTACTGCGACGGCCCGGCTGCAAAAGTGTACATGTTCGCTGCGTGAGGCTCCGCAAACATTCCCATCTGGGCTGCAGCCACACTTGGCAGCGTGGGCTCGCTGAGCTCCCTCATCAGCGTGGGCGCATGCACCTGGCCTGCGCTGACCGGCGGCGGGTAGGACCATCCTTGCCGGAACAGCTGCTGTGGGGTACTTGGCACTGTGGGTGGTTGCGAGTAGAGCTGCGGATGGGTCAGCGATGGTGGAGCGAAGGCTTGATATGTGCTAGCGACATCTGAGTCGGCGGGCGAGAGGGTGTATGATGCATTTTGCGGCAGGTCAGGAATGGTAGGGATGCCGGAGTTTCTTCTCGTGGAAGGGATGGCGACAGCCAGGGGACTCTCGAAGCTCTGCAGGAAGAAAACGTTGGGGTCGCGAAGGCCGGCGGCAGATTGCGCTTCTGCGATCGAGCTAAAGGATGCTGAGCCACGGCGAGTGGGCGTTGGCGTGGTGGCTAAGTGGCTGTATTCGGCCAATGAAGTGAATGCCGAGGAGGTTGCAACGACATAGTAGGTCCCAGGGGTGTAGAAGCGGGCCTTTGCTTCTCGCTCTTCGTCGTTGAGCAAGAAGGGAAAGGGAGCCAGGGGATCATGGTGCTGAGGCAGGGGATCGTAGGTGGAGGATGATGGTAGGGTTAGGGCTGGAGAAGGAGTCAGCGGGATCGTCGGTGGGGGACATTAGAAGGACGGGAATGGGAGTGGTGGAATTGAGATCGCACAGCGGGCCGTTGGGCGATGTAAGACCGGAGAGGGAAGGTGGATAACCTACGGTCCCAAACAGGGCATCCTTGCGCGGTGACCTCTGCTTTCTGCTGGAGGCCGGCTGTCTCGTCGGACCACTTGAAGCGCGAGTCGTAGTCGCATCGCTTGTTCAGTCGGATGCAATTCTGCAGAAGTCAGCAGTGGCAATGGGCGAGTGCGTCAGGTCAGTGTCAGGTCGGGTCGGGTCAGGTGCCGGTGCACGTGACGGGATGCGGCTCTTTCCTGCGCCGTTGCACCTCGTGTGCGTCGTCTTGTCTCCGTCGCCGGTGCAAAGAGACTCCGAACAATGCAAGGACGAGATGATGATGATGCGCACTTACCCGACATGCTGGCCTCGCCTCGTCGCACTGTTGTCGACGAATTAATTGCTGATCCTCATCTCAACAGACGCGTCTGCTCACCTTGACTTTTCGATCGCGACATGTCCTGTGCGTGCAAGCGTGAGTCAATGGTCGCTGGAGTAGCTAGGTAGCGTTCGGGGTGGGCACATACCAGCAGCCACTCTTCGATCGGGGCGCAAGACGGTTGGAATCTATTCAGACAGTCTGCGTCAGCAATTGCGTGGCTTGTGGCTGGAGGGGAAGACTGTTCCCCCAAATCAAAAGCAGGTCAGCTCAGGTACCTTGTGCTGTGCGGCGCCGCCTCGCCGGGCTGTCGACCGTAGCAGAGAAGCTCTCTGCTGCCGTCTGACGGCTGCTATGATTGGCCATGGGTCGCGGGACGGCATTGGGTCGAAGACATGGAATGCCGAGCGCAAGAGAGAGAGGCAAAAGAGTCCCGCGAAAAGATGGTGAAGACAAGCGAAGCAAGGGTGTTCGGGCAAGGCGCAGTAGTAGTTCTATGCAAGCAGCAAAGGGGAAGGGAAAGGAGCGGGGACGGCAGGATTTGGTCAACCTGGCTCGGACGAGGCTTTTGGCGACAACAGAAGCTCATCTTTAGAATGTGGCGTTAACCGCCTCAATTTTGGCCGGCGACATTCAAAGAGATTCGCGATTGCAGTGTGAGCGTTGCCCATTGCGCTAGCATCCAGCCCACCTCGACGATCATTGGAGACACGCCTGCGCCTTCACCAACACCGCTCGCACCTGCGTCGACTTCTCCAGCCCTACCACCGATGCAATGTGTCGTGCCAGCTCGCCCACCTGACTTTCTCGACTCGACCCTGCTGCTACAGAGGCTTGGGCCAGCGCTAAAATCGCCTCCGCACGGCGCATCCGAACCGATTCAGGCAGAATCATGTCCCGACGTGCAAACAGCAGCTGCTCGCATTGTGCGAAGGCGTCAGTGGCGGCCGTAAACTTGCCGGATGGGTCCAACAGCCCGGGTCGTGATTGCGCCAGCTCGAGAATTTTACGACAGCAGGAGAAGATGGCGGCATTGACCGCTGCAGAATTGTCGCGGCCCGCCAACGACAGCGCGGGCAAGACGCGCGAGTAGCGGCTGCTGAAGGAATCTGCGCAATGACATTGATCAGCTGCAGCGCGTAGGCCGAAGCAAGCGGAAAACTTACCAGCGTCGAGCAGCGCCAGACCGGCGGGCAGGATAGAGGCCAGGGCGTCTATGGCCGCAGCCACGCATCTCGAACGGCTGGATGGGGAATAGCGGTTAGCAATGCCCAAAATAATAATAAGAATCGACGTCGCTGGTGGTGCAAAAGGGAGCATCCGCCACGTGGGGAAGTAGGGGAAGCAGGGGCGAGACTGCGCGGAACTCACCGTTCGCTGCTCCTGGACCGATCTGGGCCTTCTCCATCCACCTCCATTGCATCTCCAGACTCTTCTGACAGCATCTCGTCCAGCGTCTTGATCGACACCTCTGCAATCGCCTCGAACGTCGCATTTGCTTCTTCCAGGCTCTTGGCCGAGAGTGCGTGGTCCTCGGATGCCACCACCGATGCCACCTTCGCCAGGCTCTTCATCGCGTGTGACTGGTACTCCGCATTGCGTCGTTTTGCCTCTCGCAGAGCAATCTGTCATAGCGTCAGCTTCCATTCTTCAACCGTTTCCCCTTTGAAGCGTAGCCCTCGAGGCCACTGCTTGTCCGGGCCCGCCGCATGCAGGAAGAGCCGGCACTTACCTTCAGCACTTCTTTAGCCGCGCTGCCATCCCTCTCCCATAGAGCCTCTGCTTTGCCAACAAACACTCCAAACGCTTCCAGGACCTTCTCCTTCCCCTCCCAGCTCTTCTCCACTAATGCAGTCCTGAGGCTGGGCCAAAGCCGCGCCGCTTCCACTTCCGCAATCCCCCTGTGCGCTGCCGCCGCGATGGCTTCAATGGCTTCCCCGAGCGCCAGCGCCGCTGCATGCTTGAGCCCCCAGCGTCGCGATTCTAATTGCGCATCTACTAGGCTCAGAATCTCCTCCAGATAAAGCGACACCGCCCGCATTCCGCCAACATTGTCGTTCCACGTTTCCTTGAAAACTGCCCGCACTTGCTCAGATTCGCTTTGGCGCCCGAAGAACACAAACGGAAGCATCGCTGAGGCTAGTGCTGAGAATCGATCCGTAGCGTTCTTCGCAATCGCATGCATAATCTCGCCCGACACCATCTGTTGCCGATCCTCCTCGCTTTCAAAGTAGAGCTTCTTCGCAAATTCGGCTACTTTGAGAATCTGCTCATCCGTCGCGCCCCGGCACAGATAACCCATGGCGGCTGCGTACGAGCTTGACACCGTCGCGTTCCTATCCAAGACTCGCTTTTGTATTGCTTGGAGCAGCGTGCCTGCATATGGACGAACGAGCAAGTTTCGCCGTGTGCAGAGGGAAACAACAAATCGACTGCAGCCAACTTTTGTTGGCATATCCACCGCCAATTTGAGCGTGTCTTCAATCGTAGAGATGATTGCCTTCACGCTATCTTCGTCAAGCATATCGATGCAACGCTCGAGACCCTCGGTGATTGGAGAATGCTGGACCGTTTTGAGGCGGAAGTCGTCGATATCCTGCTCTTTCAGCTTGTACTTGGATGCATTGAGGTACAGGTAGTCCATCCCTTCTGCGCCTGCACCTTGAAGCAACAGTAGCTTCTCGACTAAGCCGGGCAGAAAAGGACGCAGGGTCACCGCTTTGCCTTTCTTAATGATCTTCAATAAAGTACTGATAGACTGGATCCGCACAGCATCTGCTCGAGACTCTAGGCATTGCGGCGACATAAGAAACGGTAAGACTCGTCGCAACATCTGCTCGACTGTGCTCGATTTCCCCTGAGCATTTTCCAGGCTGCGGACCAATATGCCCGACAGCACCCGCGCTAGTTCTAGAGCCGATTTTTGTACAGATTCCTTGATGTCGTCTAGCACTTTGAAGCAAACGGTCCAGATCTGCTCTAGATAGGGCTCGACTTGCTCATGTTTTTGAGATTGGACCAGATCGGCGATGGCTGAACATGCAGCCTGTCTAGACCTCCAGTCCCGACCTGCGAGGATACTTGCAAGCAAATCTTCCATAATTGCAGTGAAGTTCTTGTCAATGGTTCCTGCGGTATCCTTAACGAGCGCTGACCAGATATCATTCATCGACTTCCGCACGGTACTGTTTGGATCAAACCGATATCTGAATAGCTTCGGGTACAGCTTCGGATTCGAGGCCAGATAACCGTCGACGCTCGAGTCTGACAGCACATTGCTAAGTCCAAAGCGACCGAACGCGGCGCGGCTGGACCAGATGGCATTTGTTGAAGCAAGCGACATGAATCTGTAAACAAGACTCGAGTCGCCCACTTCCGAGGCCAAGCTCATAATGTCCTTGTAAGTCGAGATTGAGCCGTCGTTTGTTGGCAGCGCGCCTTCTTCAAACAGCAGCGTATCTTCTGTCACGGTTCCTGATATGTCCACGCGGTTGGAGGAGAACGAGCCAACCAGGTCCCGCACAAGGTCATCTTTGAGTGCTCGATCCCCCTTTTCATACACGATGCCCAGACCTCTTGCGGCAGACTCCTGAACAAGCTCATCGCGATCCGTCAAGCACCTCTTGAATGCGGCCTGGAATTTTCCGAGCTTGTCCTTGACAAGTGCATCAGATCCGTGCTGGAACAGACAGAGCGCCCAAATGACCGCTGCCTTCTTCAATGCTGGTTTCGTCTTGGAGCAGCTTTCAAGGATTTTGTCAACAATCGCAGACCCCGTCTTTTCACGCCGAGGACCACGTGGCTCATGTTCTGGAACGTCATTTCTCGTGCGCAGCACTGAAGCATCCCAACCACATGCAACGATGGTCAAAGCTTCGCCGACGCTGAACTGCGTCTCTGGCTGGCGTATCTCATGTAAGTCATAGATTTTATCGACGAAGCTCTGCAGAATTTCTTGGTCCTCTTCTGACTCGTCTAGTATGAGCGAGAGATAGCCAACAGTGTGTATCGCTCTCTCGTTACTCGCCTTGGCGATCTTGATGAGACTCTCGAGTAATTTTGAAGCTTCGACCCCCTGAGTTAGATCCTCGAATCGAATGACTCTAAATTGGCAGATTTGACCAAGTCCCACACAAGCAGCGTTCAGTAGAGTCTGTTGGTGAGACTCTACCAAGATCGTCGTCAAATGCGGAAGAAAACCCTGCAAGACCTCTTTGCGGAAAGTGTCCGAGTCCGATCGGGTCACCTTGAGCGTGTTATCAGCAATCTGTATGCTGCCTGATCGCTGATAGCTGCGACTAATGAAGTAAGATAGTGCTAATATTGCTCCATGAGCAGAGTTGACTTGAGAGCCGATGGCCCCTTTCCAGCCCTGAATCGCCTCTGCTAGCTTTTGAACAGATAACTTTAGAGATTGCTGGTCGATTGTCGCATGGGATGCCAGTAGTCCATATAGGTGCGAAGCGGTGCGGCTGACCTGGAGATCGTTCGAGGTGACTGCCTTGTCCAGCATTCGATAGCTCTCAGCCAAGCGAGAAAGAAACGACTCTTCTGCTACGGAAGAGATTTCTACAGCGAAACCTGCAATCTGAGCTCTGTCCGGTGTCTCGTCAAGCTTTATGACATCAAAAACGGCCGTCCACAACAACTTGAAGGCCTCGAAGTTGTCCTCGTCTTGAGAGGCTTGGCTGAGAGCTTTTCTTATGGCAAGCTTGACCGAGGGGTCTTCTGCGACTGCAAGATCCAACTTCCGGTCCCAGTCAATCCCAAACTCCAGAGGCTTCGCATAGTCGGTAAGAGCGTGTGCGTACAGGGTGTGTCGACAGAACAAGATTGAACGCTTGAGCAGGGGAAGCTGAGTCCGTCCCTGCGAATACGACTTGAAGACGAAAGCCACCAACTCACCAAAGTTGGGAAATGGAACGGCTACGGGTGTCCTCTGTTGCATATCCTTCTGACTCATCAGCTGTTGCCAGTAAGGATCCAGACCTTTCTTGGCTTCTTCCGACACTTCATGGTTATCTGCATACGGACCAACCAGAGCAAGGAGATCAATATATCTTGCTGCAACGTTTTGGAAAGGTAGGCATCTGTTGGCGAAGCGTAGACACGCGAAGATGACGTTTCGCTGGTTCCGGGTGTCTTGCTTCATATTGTCCAAGAGGAGCCGCCGCAGTTCTTGTTGGATCTGCTCCTGATCGTTGTCCTCAAAGGGTCGTAGAGTTGCAGAGATAGCCTCGTCTATGGAAACGACAACATTCCGGTCAGGTTCTTCACCGAGACTCTGAAAGAGCCACCGCAGGAAGGTGAGGTCTGGATCCGTAGCGATATGTGTGCTTGAGTTTGCGAGGAGCCCAAGAACCTCAAAGATGCGACCCAGCAATGACCGATCATCATTTGTCGACCGGCTAGCTTCAACGACCTGCATCAGCTTCGGCAGCAAATCCTGGCTCATCACTGCGAGTTGGTCTTTGGAAGCATTCCGCACCACAAAGGTCAAGAAGGAGGCCACTGCCGCTCGAAGCCGCACATTCTGCATGTCGCGAGATTGGCGCTCATTCCCAGCCGGAGCATCGGAGAGCAGATCCAATTCGACAATGGAGTTGATCTTTTCAGGATGTTTGAGACTCAAATTAGACTTTGACAAGACCGAGAGAAGTCTTATGCGGAGGGCTGGGCTGGCTGCTGGAGTATCCATCAAACCAGGGGTGGCGCCAGGCAGACCAAAATAAATTTGATAGATATCCTTGATGAGCTGCTCATCTTCGAGCGCGCCGTGTGCAAGACATAATTTGAGTAAATCTTCTCCCGACCCCGAGATGCGAGAGTTTGCATCTGAAGCTGCAAAGATGGCGGGTAGTAACCTCTCGTCATCGGTAAAGGCCCCGCTCGCAATGAATTTAAGCGCATTTATCTTTGCTTCTGTGAGACTTAGGCCACCTGCAGCAGAGACATCCCACGTCTCCGCCTTTCCTTGTAGTGTAAGAAACATTTGCGCATCTTTGCTCAGGCCAGGACTCGTCTGACTCTGTGATCGAAGCAGCTGTAAGCGACCGAGCCACCGCGAAAGATATTGAGCATCTGCATCACTGAGCTTTAGAGTCTCTCGCAAAGCGTCGTCCTCCTTTGTCGCTTTGCTGGGCAGTCGATAATGGGGCAGAACGTGAAGTAAAAGATTGAAGTAGCTACTGGCGTGCGCGGCAGAAGCATTGTTATTGCTCGCAATGCCCTCCACGAGACTAGGAAAGAGGTCGCCACGTTCGGACACGGAAAGTCGATCTAAGCCTTGCTGAGCATACAAAAGATCAAAGTGTCTGATCAGAGGCTGCGAGTTCGCTTTGAACTGTTGCAAAAGAGCAGCGACAGGAAGCTGCACGTTTCTAGATCCAGATCAGCGAAGAGCAATGCAACATGAGCATCGAGAACGGCGTACTTTGGCTTGACACGTGTGTTTATATGTTGACAGATCGATATGACCTATATCATCATTTCGTCAGCATCAGCTCCATACTGACAGTGAAGACCACTGCTGCTCTTGCGGGGAAGGAGTAGCGGGCCGTTGTGAAGCGCACGTACCTTATTCCTGACGGCCAAGTACTCAGACCCCAGCTTCAGTAGAAGCGGAGCCAAGTAGGTCTTCAGTAGTGCCTGGAGCTTCTCATCATTCTCAGCGAGAGCTATACGCAACTCAACGCGCTCAACCAGCTGCAGCTCGCGCGCTTCGGGAGAATCTGAGGAGGCCATGTTTGGCAGCCAAGTACGACTTCAGGCGATCATAAAGGATGTTCCAGCAGAAATCTAAACCAAGAGATTGAGAGCACCAAATCAGAAAAACGTTCGAGCTGACAAATATCTAGATGACAGCACGGTAGAAGGGAGGCGAAGGAGGAGGACCTCGATGTAAGGCATCGATCCGCCTACGTACTCGAAAGCCTCCGGTAAGTGATTGCCCCGACAGGGTCACATCTTGTGATCAAGCGACTCAAGGACTTCTGTCCCGGAGCCTACCATGCACTTAGCCACCTTGAACTCTCCATTGTACTCGTGGATGTAAGAGTTGCAATTTCTCCAGTCAAGGAAATGAAGAATGAAGTGCGCAGTTGTCACCAACTTTCATCATCAAATATCGTATCATTCCATCCAATGGGTATCTAACACTTCAAAAGTTCGCCTTGCTCTTCTACAGTCCGCCACGACATTCTCATGCTCACATATAGACATTAAAATATATTAAACATTCCTAGTTGTTCACAATAGGTTGTGCAGGATAAGCATAAGTCCTGACACTAGGCTCCTCAAACATCTTGGGGAAAGTAAGGATGATGTTCAGGGCAGCCTGAGGAATAACAGCCTCTGTGTCCAAGATATTCGTCAGACTCAGTCCCTCGGTCGCGTAGAGCGAGCAGACATTGTCAATGTCAAGACGGTTGTAGTTTCCAGGCCCATCGTGCGTCATTGCATCCTTGGCCAAAGCAAAGGTCAGCGGGTTGTACAAGGCACCCTCGTGACTGTAAAAGGTGCCGGCAAGTTTGCCATGGCAGATGGCTTGCAGCTCGTTGTTTGTCACGCCAACTTTGCGAACGTCCTTGAGGTTGCCAGAGGCCTTGTTGCCGGTCTGCGGCTCGACAATCTCGTCAAAGAATGACGAGTAGATGTTGGTGGTGGGAACGTAGGCCGAGTCACCATCGTCAAGACGAAGGACGCCAATGAAAGATGAATTGTTCTCCTGCTGGATGACCGAGCCGACCATGGGGATGAGAGGGAAAGCAGGAGCCAAGAATGCTGCTAGGACGGTCCCGTGGTAGTCGGGGCTGATAGCAATGAGATCGTGCACCAGAGGTCGGGTCGATGGCCAGTACTTCAATGCCCATTGAGCATCAATACCACCCTGAGACCAGGACATGAGTGTCACGCCTTTGTTTCCAGTGATGGCATTCATATAGTGTATAGCATACGCGACATACTCGGCGGAAGTCTGGGCGTCATCCAGCAGATAGCCAGGGATGTTGAGCCAGACAGGGTCCGCAAAGTCAGAAGCGGTGAGGAGAGGAATCATGTTTCCTGCGAAGGTGTCACCACCAGTGCTACCAGTTCCTGGAATCAGGATGATCGGCTTCTTTTGACCATAGGTGAATGAGTCAGGGATATGAATGCCCTTGCGATAAACAGCTTCAGCAAGGGTGTATGGCGCATCCGCATTATCGGCTTTGGGGAAGTAAGGCTTCCTGGCGATTTTTGATTGTGAGATGGCGCGAGCAGGTTGTGCATTATCAAAGGAATTGATCTGGCCACTCAGCTGGCCGAGGATGCCTTTATTGGCAAAAGGGTTGATGCTGTTCAGGACCAGCTCCAAAGCAGGCTGGATGATGTTGGTCGGCTTCGCGTCGTACACGGCGCTCTTTACGAGGCTCTGCACATCGGTGAAAGCAGTAGGCGCTGGCTTGGGAGAGACCGTCGCAGCGGTCAGCACAGCGGCGAAAGCTGTGGCCGCTTGACGAATGTCATCAGCGTCCTTTGCCAAGCCTTCGACAAGGCCATGTACCGCATTGTCGAGGAGCTCGTTATGGGCGAGAGCTGAGGCACCCCCGGCGACTTCTCCGACCAGGCCTTGTAGTAGGCCAGTGGCAGGGAGGTTGGACGTAGGGGTAGGGGCTGGCGTCGCCTCTGGTATAGCGGCTGCGTGTGCAAGCGGTGACAGCAAAGCGACTGTTGTCAAGGCATTCTGTGAGAGACGCATCTTGACTAGGAATCAAATTGTACGCTGCCGAATGCAAAAATTGGAAGCTGTGCGAGATAGGGGAGCAACAACTTGGAGTTTGCCTGTCGAACAGTTCACTGTACACCTTTTTCAAATATTGCGAGTCTACACAGTGGCGGAGGCGATGGGATCCGAGAGCGCAGATAAATACGACTACTGATGTACTTTGCAAGACGACCATGCGTCAAAGGGTACAGGCGCCATGTCGTCACGCATGCGGGCTGACAGTGACAAGTGCCGCGCAGGTCAGCTCGCTAGGAACGGTCTGCGTTGCAGCGAAGGCATGCAAAGGCATGCAGAGGCAGCAGCATCGCGGGTGCGACTCAGCTGCAATGATCAGGATATTGTCTGGGCTAAGCGCAGCGAGTGAGGGTCGAATCAGGCTAAGCAGCAGAAATTAGCGGGCACTATGCCAGTTGCAGGATTGCCATGACCTAAACCGCTGATCAGTCAGCGCAACAGGGGCGAGGCGATGAGCCCAAGCGGCGGGAAGTGCAGGAATGGCATCGATGCCACTGCGAAGGGAGTGAAGAAGTGGTTGGCAGGGCCAGCAGAGCCTCATCTTGCGAGGAGGAGTGACGACATGGCCGATCGGGGCCGGGGTGATGTGCACAGGGACTGCCGGAACGGGGCCGACGCTCAGGTGGCTTCTGTCATCCTGCCGCAAGATCTGAAATTTGCATTTACGATCGTAATGACCCAACTGCCTCAAGGCTGGCCGTGAGGGTACGTACATTTTCCAATTCAACTGATCGCCTTCGGCCTTGCGGGAGTAAGCCAAAGTTCACTTGGCCTGAGCATCGGATCTGCAACTGCATCTTGCTATTCCCAGGCCCCAAGCTTCACCTCGTGTCTGCTGAAGAGGGCGACGATGCCGCTCTGATCCAATCTGTGCCTCAGGCACGGCATCGAGGCGATAGGCGAAAATAGCGTACAGCTGTCAAGCTGGACCTCTGTCCGCAGCTATGACGATGTATCAGTCTAATAGGTCTGACCCTCGTGGGGGTCATGGAACCTGCCGTCTGATCAAACGCATGTCCCTCGGTCGCTTATGAGACTTCAGGAACGAATGTGCTTGAATCACTCGTAAAAGCTGCCCAAGAACGAGCTTAGCACTCAAAGGTACATGTCTGTGTGTCTAACGCTACCTGCAACGTCAAATGAAGCATGATCTCTAAGCGAGCTCCTGCCAAGGCACGCAAGGCTAGACACACGGACGGGACCTCGACTCACGACAGTATCGTGATCGCAATGTCCCAGATGGTCGGGCTTCAGCCTTTCATTTCCATCACCCGGATTGCTTTGCAGGATTGCTCTCTGCTCTGCATCCCTGCGCTCCGGTCGCACGGCTTGCACTGCATCTCGACCAGTAGGAAAACAATACGGCCGCCTTGAGACTCCTCAATGGGTTCTTGCACTTCAGAGACTGCCCGAGCGCGGATCAACGTACAATCGGTACAGCTGAGCGAACAAAGACATCCCTCGATGCATTGAGCGCGCCCTTTGACCTGTATAGTCTCAGCGACAAAGAGATTCCCATCGAGGCCTACAAGCCGCTCTCCCCTCGTCAGCGTGAAACAAAACAAATTCATCGCGCTGCCATCATGTAGAACCCATCTTGCGTAGCCGTGCAGACTAGGTGCACCCAGTACCAAGCAGCCTCCTCCAGCATGCAGATCCTCACCGGCGCTCTCGCCCTGCTTCTGAGCAGTACAGCGCTCGCACATGCCAATGAGCACTCACACCTGCACACCAAACTGCGCCATACAAAACCAGATGAACACAATACACACCCAGGCCCACAGCCGAAACCCCACTCGTACACCAAGGGCAAAAGAGGGACCGATCTCCCTGGTGTCGTTGGCCAGGCACTCAAGGCCTTTCTTCGTCGAGATGGCTCTTCGACAGGCACAGACTCTGACGCAGCTACCGTGACAACCACTGCCACGGCGACGGCTACGCCGACGGCTGTCTCTGTCCTGACGAGCACAGTCGATGATCAGAGCGAAGAACATGACTATGACCTTGATGAGGGCACAGACGACGAAGGGGATCTCTACGTCACTGTGACTGATACGCTCACTGCTGACAGTACCACTGATAGTTCCGCTGCGAGTTCTGCTGATAGCACTGCCTCAAGTACCGCTGCGAGTTCTGCTGCAACTCCTGCCACGAGCTCTGCAGATAGCAGTGCTGCGAATTCTGCTGGGAGCTGCCCCTACAGTACAGCAGGGACGACCACCGCGACCACTGCAGAATCTACCACCGGGACCACCACCGACTCCACTACAGACACAACCCCCTCCTCCAGCACAGTCACATCGCATCTCCAAGTCAGAAATGAAGCATCCCCCACCAATACCCCACCAGCATCAGACAAAAGCAACCCAGCAACCCCATCGTCGCCCGTCATCGCGCATCTCCTGCGCCACTTTCTACAAAGCAGAGGAGACGACACAGAGTATACCAACGATGAACTCGACCAAGTACTCAATCTTATGCATCGGCTCACGCAAGGTAGTGCATCATGAGGCGAGGGCCACAGACGAGACTCCAGAGTAATGCCGGATCAAGGGGTGTGAGGGCTGTGTGTGTCGCCTCGTATTGCAGTAGGCGCTCTGCCTTGGGCGAGTACAAGCATACGGATAGTAGTATCCTTCTTTTCACAGATATCGGTTTCAGGAGAGTTTTCGTGCATGTTCGTCGTTGGTTGTCCCCACGTGCCCCGGTACCTACCCAGCTAGATCTCGGAGCATACATATCTCATCTCGCGGTTGCCCTCGGCAACCGTTGTACCATGCTAAGCACAGCAATCAGAAAAAGAAAAAAAAATGAGCCGACGCGGTTGTTTGAAAATATTGTTCAGTCTCTCACGATGTCAGAGAGCGCTTTGACTAGCACGTAAACGTAAAACGCCATCAGGATTGTAAGGAAGAGCTCAGCATGTCTCATACCCCTGCGACAAAACTGCGCAAAAAATCGATGAAAGAGGAAAAAGACTCAGGCGACTCTTCAATCAAGCCCAGCGCAAGACGCACTTTTATGTTTCCCCATGCCCCCCAGAGATAAAAAAACAAGAAACCCAAAACGCACCAGTCCCATGACAGTGAAAAGCCGAGAGTCTAGACAGAACAAGGAGAGAGTAGAGTAGAGTAGCTGTTTTACATGAAATCTCCGTCGTCGAGGCCGTCGTCGTAGATTTCAGTGTCAGCCCTGTACGCGGTGTCGCGAGCGGCGTTGAGGGTGGTTTTTGTCTTGGCTGCCTTGCTCTTCTTGCCGCCCTTTTCGGCAGCCTTCTCCTCCTTCATCTTCTCGTTGGAGAGAGTTGTCAG